>JAURVB010006958.1:0-137544 GCA_033002965.1 Piper betle
CACATGAGAGGCATGGAGTGCAGATTGCATCTGAGCTGTGTTGTTGGCTAGTAGTCAAACAATATAAGAAAGGAGGAGGCGTGCGTAAATCATTATACTATTTTTTTTCAGCTTAGCTACACTATGCTGGTTAGTATGTTTGCGAAGTAATTATATATACGGTCATTTTGTCTCGGCTACGATGATCAGGATTTTCCTGTGAGTTGAAATTGAGTCTTTAAATACAAGTTCTGGAGGTAAGCAAGAAGTGGCAAGTTCTTGCATTAGTTTGGATCTGGCCAATTTATGTTGAACTTGAAAGACGTTTGGCAATGATTTGGATGTTGCTTTGAAAAAAAACGATATGGATGTGTGGTGATTAGAGGTCGCAATTTTGGCTTATGATGATCCAAGCGTGAACTTGTACATCTCTTTGGCTCGATATGCAGTTGACTTTGCTGCTTCTATAGAAAGTTTTGTTTGCAATAGCATTTATGACGCCAACCATGGCCTTGACGGGGCTCAACAGCCAGAACCCAGGAGCAGAGGTGGCCTCACTGGCCAACTTCGCCACCAGACCGCCACTCCCAGAAGATGTACTGATCAAGTTGTTTCAGATCACTGGGCAAGATGTACAAAGGATTCGGAAGACCCTCGGTGGTTGATGAACGTGAATATGATCATATATATGAATATGATTATTGTTTTTATGGTTTATAGATAGCATGCATGCATGCATTTTCATTTGTGTGTTTTTTTAATAAGTTGTCTTGTACGAACCTCAGTGGTTTTTTCTAATTGGTTTTGAAATAAATCTTAATTATAATAAAAATTAAAACAAATTCTAATTACAATAAGAAAGGATTAAAAAATTGGAGCCAAATCCTAATTATAATAAAAAAGATAATATTTTTACTAATAAAAAATAAAAAGTAATATTATAACATAATTAGAAGATCTAATGTAAATTAAATCCTAATTACTATAGAAAAGTATAAAAGAATTCGAAACAAATCTTACTTTCAATAAAATAATATTTTTTATTAATAGAAAATAAAGCGTAATACAATAAAATAATTAAATAATATGTTACAACACACTTGACAAAACAAATCCTAATTACAATAGAAAATTTCTAATAGATTTGTGAGAAATCCAAATTACAATAAAAAATAAATTTTTAAGTAATAAAAAATAAAAGATAATATTATAAAATAATCAAAGAAAACATAACAACACAATATTTAAAGTCCTTGTTTTATACATTAATATATAGGCATATGTAATTGAAGTAGAAACAAGCAGAATGCTTCGTTGGTGTGGGTGTTTACTCTAAATAATCACAATATTACAGGTCATACAACCTGAACCAGAAAGGGTTGCTATATTTTCTTTAATTACTTAAGCTTCTTTTATCTTTTCTAAAAAAATCTAAAATCTCAATGACATTATATTTTATAAGCAAGCATAATAATTTATTTACTTTTCCAATGCATAATTATTTACTTTTATACTTTTGACCATAAAGCTTATGAACTAGATGTATATTGGTTGATGTGCTGGAGGTGGCCAGAACTACCTCTACGTATACGGCCTGAGAGGTGGCATAATTGGTTGTGCGCTTGTCTCCAGCCAAACTCATCCTTCTTTAAAGAATTTTTTACCTATTATATAGTACAAAAAAACGATAAATCTATGATATATAATATTCTATATATATATATATATATATATATATATATATATATATATAAGAGGTTGGCTAGCCTAGGGGCGACTGTAGGAAAATTTCCTACAATCGCTCCTAATCTGGGTAGTCCGATCATAAGGATGGTCTAAATCTGCAGATCTTAAAAAAAAACACCACCTCCCCCTCCTCACCCGCCGCCTCCTCCCCGGCCATCGCCAACCGCCACTGCCTCGACTCCTTCACTGTCTCCCGCACCACCCACACTGTCACCTGCCAGAGGTGAGGCAGTGGTAGAGGAGGGAGTCGTGTAAGTGGGAGGCGTCGTTGGTGTGGTCAAGGGGGAGAGGCGGGTGTAACACCCCAAATCCGGTTCACGTTCGTAAACTGAACCGGCATGTTACAGGCCCCGGTTAGGTCAGCTAACCTGAACCTAACTCATGCGGATCTAATCTCGGCATCTTAAGATGAAGATACGATCCGTCATGAATGAATGCATGCACAAAATCCTAACATGGTACTACATGAATGACATGCAAATTAAATTTCGCATCATTACAATTACGATAAAAATCCTGAAATAAAACAGATAGGATCTCCCCTAAAAGGGCAATTGGGGGCCCACCCTGTCAAAATAATATATGTATATATATATATATGTATACACATGCATCCATAATTTCCTTCACACAAAATCTAACATCTTATGAATTCATTCTGAAGCCACGCTTCCGCTGCGCATCTCTGATCATGTTCACATTCTATCATGTCTCATGCATTTAAACATGTCATTCACAATATAATAACATAATAACGCACTATTAAACATTCAAAAATCTAACATGTGTGTCTGTACAAGACCCCATTGCTCCTCCGTCCAAGCTGGCTCCTCCAACTCGTGATTATTACCTACATATAGTATAAAAACACGTCAGTAACAAGAGTTACTGGTCCGGAAAATAAAATAACTATAACAAGCTGGCTATGAGAGCAAACTCTCATATGAAAGAAAACATCATATACTCCACGTGAACACTCTAAAGGGCACTACTGAGGAGCCACTGGGCTGCAGACCCGGTAGCATCCCGAACTTACTGATCTGCTGCTAGTACTGTGCCGCTCTCGGCACTTCTTTTTCAGTACTTCTCGTGAAACTTTATCCTAAGCCCTCTCCTTACCTCCATATTTCTCCTGGCCTTGAGCACGAAGGCCGAGTACTCTCAGGCAGTCGCCTTTAGTACCCTTTAAACCACAAGTCCGGACATGCGTTGTACTAAACAGTACCCGTAAACCTCCACGTTCTCCGGGTGTGAGGAACTCAAACGCGGAGTTGTCAGGATCCCTCGGGAATGGAACAGTCCGCTGGCACTAATCCAGAGCCCGCTTTGACTGTCACGACATCCTCTGCATGGTACGTGCAGTCGATTTCTCCATCTCTCGTATCACTGAAAATGCGAAAACTACATATATATAGGGCTGGGTAGGGATTTATATAATAGGCCCGAAGGCAACTTGTGGTGGATCTTGTTTTCGAAATCATCCTCTAGGGATCTCATCCTTGAGGGGTTATTAATCCGGAAAACTATTCGGTTAAATGGCCCGAGTTAAGTAGGATCCTATAAAGCGCCACTTAACTCATCCTGTAGGCATTAAAACAAACATACATTAGACAAGAGTAAAACAGACGAGTCCTAAACAGACCTAGTAGAAGCTCCAAGCGTGTCATCGCGCCTAGGCGGCGAGCTCCTACTCCGTACTTACACATCAAAACTAAATACTAACGCCCGCTAACTAAATGATGCATCACACACAATGACCGTCAATCAACAATCAAATAATCATAAATATGAAAATAATTCTAACTAATTTTATTCATACCAATTTTACTGTGATTTTCCTAAGTTACATCCTACCCTATTAACATGATCAAATTTACTTTACATCATCGGATCACTTAATATTTACTCATTACCAATCATATCATACATATCATTACTTCTTTCATGCTCAGACTTCTATCATGGGAATCACTCAATCCTATCATGTTGTGCTAACAATCATCATCAATTTTAAATAATCAAATCGAAGGTAATTATACCTCACATCATCGGCAATCGGTGACGGCTAGGGTTCCGTCGCGTGTCACGGAGCTCGAATTCGACGCTCCTTGGCGTCCGACGTTCAATCGGGCTCGACTGGGTGAGCCCCACGGAAGATCCGGTGAATTCCGGCGAATTTCAGAAATTCCGGTTTTTGGCGGTTTTCCAGTAGCTTTCGGTGGTTTTCCAGCGACAGTCGCCAGTGTCGTCTACTGGCCGGAAAGTAGTCGTGTTGGGTGCCCTTGGAACCGGCTCGGCGAGCCCAACTCATCTACGAGGTCGACGCGGGCAACGGAGGTAACGGCTTGCCGGAAAAAGCATAAAACAGAGCGGCGGCGATGGGAAAAGAATCAGGCCGATCTGGGCGGCGCTGGCCTCCGTTCTGGTCGGGGAAGGTCACTGGGCGGTAGGTGGTTCTGAGGCGACCCCCTGATTGTGGCGGCGATAGTCGCCGGCGGCCAAATTGGTGACGCGACCAAAACTTGGCCGCGGCGCTAGGAATGGCGATTCCGGCATTACGGCGGCCTGGCAGCGGCCGGGGCTAGTCGGGGCGGCACGGCAACGTCGTGGCCGAGCTAGGGGGCGACGATCAGCGGCCAGGCGAGCGTCCACGGCAGCGGCGGCGGCATGCACAGTGGCAGCGCACGGCAAGGGTTTGGGAAAGAAGAAAGGAAAGGTCGGGTGTGTGTGTGGTGGCAAACTTGTAAATATTACTTGACTCGTCTCCGACTCTAGTCAAAATAATATGTAAGTCATAAAAAATCCCAAAAAATTTGGGAAAAATCCCATAAAATCAAACAACACCAAAAAAATCATAATGATATGCTCTAGAACTATCAACCCACCCAAAATACCCGTAACGCATCCTAACGCGGTAAACGACCTAAAACTAATTCTACGATCCATTATATATCATAATAAAATAAATAAATAAATAAACTGCATACTCTCATATATTCTGATAACTCATTCTTTCCTGCTGTGTTCATGATGTTATCATCATATACTTGGGTACACATGACCCTCATGGCTCATGCACGAGACCGGCATCGGCTCAGTACACGTGTTCTGAAACTGACTCAACTCAAAAATAACGGTCGAACCGACCGGTTCTGAATATAAAACCTTGACTCGAATCGTAGGTTTTACAGCGGGAGCTAGTGGGGGACCGGACAAAGGTCAGGGAAAGGCAGGTGGAGAGAAGGCGGATGACGACGTGGGTGGCGCCAAAGACGGTGAAGGTTGAGGTTGTGGCAGCGGGTGAGGAGGCAGCAGCGATGGCGATGGCCGAGGAGGATGGCAATGGACGAGGAGGAGGAGGCGGCGATGGCGACAAAGATGGCCGAGGAGGAGGCGGCGGTGATAGTGATGGCTGAGGAGGATACGGCGGGTGAGGTGGGGAGGGGGGAGGAGGTGTTTTTTTGAGATCCGTAAATCTGGAGCATCCTTTAATTTGAAAGAAGAAATTAACATGTTAAAATTGTAATGACCAGAAAAAACATTCACTGCTAATTTTACAACTTTTACAACTAATTTTAACATGTTAATTTGAAAGGTAGGTTGCGGCGGGGGAGGGGAGGGGGAGGAGGTTTTTTTTTACAACTTTTACTTCACTGCTTTAATTTGAAATAAGAAATTAACATGTTTTTACATGATCGATGTCACCTAACTCCGAAGAGCTAGGGTTGTGTGTGGTTATGTGTGTATGATATTGCAACGGCAATTTTGTTGTTTCCTAATTTAAAGACATGGTACAATGAGTGAGCATGAATAATTGCTATTAAGTTTATGTGGCATGACTAATTTGATTCGAATTCAAATTGAGATTGAGCAAATTCAGTTTCTATTAATACTTTTTACTTTTATTTTTGTTGTACATTCAAAATTTTATTTTAGAAACTAGTATATATCAATTTTGTATATTTTGATGCACAAAAACATTACAATCATATGTCAAATATCAACAATTTATATTCTTATCTAAAATTATTATTATTATTATTATGTCTTTTATTATTTAATTAAATTCATTAAAAAAATAATATGCATATCTAATTATTTTTAAATAAAATAATGTGCTTCAAGTTTAATCTGAGCTGATATTTTATATCGAGCTTTACCAAGTAACCTCCATATATATATTTACCATTCCCGTGAGCCACATTTCCCACCATTTCCCGCAGAATCACTTTCCGCCCTCATCAAATCCCAATTGGGGATTTGTGACAGAAATTAAACACACAGAAGCTGGAGAGTGTGCAGCTGGATTGCAGCAGAGAGACAAGCAATGATCTTATGGAATACTTGAGGCCCTTGGAGACAGATATGGCATACCTTATTTTCCTTTGGTGTTATTACGCAATCATTTTATTGGCTATTGTAAGTTTGGATCATTTTTTTCACTTCATGAGAGCTAGCCACCTTTTTTGTTTTTCCTATTTAATAATAATTTGGTTTGAGTTAATATATAATTCTTGGATCAAATTGAGACATGTTTAAATTTAAAATAATTTTTTATCCAAATCTAGAAGAAACGAAAAAAAATGTATTAGGACATAAAAAACGAAACAAGGATGGAAACGTTTATCGTTATCTTGAGACGAAGAAAACATGAAGTTGGAAAGCTTTCTCTTCTTCCATATATATTGCTATATATTCTTCATACACTCAACAATATCTGACATCTCCTTGACCAAGTTGTTCGCTCTAGTCGTGGAGCAGTGGCGTCATACAACGGGTGAGTTTTCTTTCTCACCGACGTCCTTTTCTCTTCTTTTCTTCTTCTTTTTGCAATCTGCATGAGTGATTATGGTCTTGTTTGGTGATATAGTTTGATGGGTCTCGTCTTTGTCTTTCTTATATGATTTTTTTGTTTACGTTTTTGGTTGTGAAGAGATGCATGCATGCAAGAACGGTCTTTATTATGATGTTTTTGGTTGTCTTTCTTGGTTCGTGTGAAAGGTGGATGGAAGAACGGTTGGGTGAGAAGGAGGAGGTTTATGAATCTGGGGTGGCGTTCTTGCTCATGGTTAGGTGTGTGTTTGAGGACGAACGAAAATTTCATGAATTGTTGTGTATCTTGCAAGATTACCCTAGCAAAAGGTAAAAGCTTTTTTTGTTTTGTGGGAAGATTTTGGTTACTTTCATTCAAAGATCAAACTTTAATGGATTGAAAATTTTGAAGATTAAACTTGATTTGAATTGATTAAACTCTCTATTTTAAAAAAGAAAGATTGTTGAATTACTTGGTATCACTAGAAATTAAAAAAAATTTTCTGAGCGTACATAACATAGAGAAAAATACCTCTTTTTTAACATCTTCTCCATGCATTGGAAGGTGAGAAAAACCTAAATTTATGTTTTAATTTTTTAACTTTTCTTAGTACTATTATCGAGAAACTACTCTAGATAAATTACATTAGGGCGAGGAAAAGTTTCTCTACCAATATTATTGGTGTAAGAAAAAAAATACTTGCCTCAAACTCTCTAAATATATAATGGAAATTATAATTTTTCCTCTCCACTGCAACTTGACATAGCAAAGGCGTGGAGATCCCGGATATATTTTTAAGCATGAAGACTTTTTTCTATATATTTATCTGTTAGAGTTGGAGCTAGCGATTTATTTATTTTTTTATTTATCTATTTTAACATGTGACATTGAGGATTTCATCACACTAGTGAAAAGAACGTTGTCAAGACATAAGGAATTGGTTTTGGAATTTAGCAATTTCCTTCCTCAGCAGATTAATGTACAACTTCCTATCAATTTGAATTTTATTTTTAATTTTCAAATTATGTTTTATTCAAATATAATAATTAAATTTATGATTTAATTTACAGATGTAGTTGAAGAAGTCCTACACAAACAAACAAACATATTATAATTCTAAAGACTTTAATAAACGTATTTCTGAGATCATATCTGAGGGATCTCATCCTTGAAGGTTATTAATTCCGGAAACCGGTTTGCTAAAATGGCCCATGTTAAGTGGGTGATAAATCACCATTTAACATGTCCTGTAATATACAATCTAAGTAACAATACAATAGATTGACAATCAAGAGTACGAGTCCTAAACGGACCTGGTAGAAGCTCCCAACAGGGTATCGTGCCTATGCGGCGAGCTCCTACACTGAACCTACACAAACAAGACTAAATTCTAATGCTCATATACTCCTATATGATGCATGAATGACATGATGGATGAATCAAACAACACTGGGGCAAGCATGCATATCCTAATCAATCCAACAAATCCTAACAATCAGGATATATAAATCTATATTCCTAGGTGATCATGTCATCAATATCACAAATTTATTAGTAAATAATTTAAACATATCAATTAACTAAATAAAGATCATAATTTTTTATAATCTAGCTAATACTCAATCATAATAATTTAATCATTAGAACTAGATATGTAATTCACAAGTTTAATTATCTAATCATAATTAACAGCAATATGGACATGCACATATTTTTAATTAACTAATCAATTATTTTTCATAATTACAACAACATAATTTTAAATCCCTAAAATTAGTACACAATCAAATCTATGAATATTACCAAAATGATGCTTATGCTAATGATGGTCAATCATATAAAAAAGAAAATAAAAATTAAATCTTTATACCTAAGCTGGAGATTACACGGCGATGGCCGTGATTGCCAGTGCTGTGAGGAGGGAGACAGAAGCTGTGGTTGCCATCCCACGAGTGAGATGGGTGAGGGAAAGGGTGACTCGAGGTAGCCGGAGTTGCCACTGGCCGGCAGCGGCAATTGTGGGTTGTGGCCAGCTAAGGTGAGGGCGGCCAAAATGTGGGGTCGGCTAGGGAGAGGGAAGAATTGCGAGGGATGGTTGAGGTCAGCTAGGGAGGTGGATGGTGTGGCCAGAGGCAGTGCGCAACTAGCCGATGGCGACACTAGTCACTGGCGATGGTGCATGCAAGTAGCAGCCATGTTTTCAGAAATGGTCACCGTGCATGTCGTTGCACAAGCTGGGGAAAGGTCAGGAAGGATGAGGGATGTGCTAGGGAGGGTCTCCGGAGGTCATTGCCAGCGTTGATGGCTCGCGGCGACACATGCAGGTGACTATGGGTGGCTCTAAATGGAAAACAAAGAGAAAAGGAGGAAGGGAAGGAAGGTAGAAGGGGCGGAGGTGAGGCGAAGTCAGCAATGAGGGGGTCGCCGGGGTGGTGGTGATCGGCGATGGCGAGGACGGTCACTGGCGGAGCAAGGGGAGAAAAGAAAATAGGTCCTTGGAGGAAGAGGCCAGGGGAGAAGAAAAAGAAGAAAAGAAAAGGTCTGGGGTGCTCTTGTAATTAAAACTTGACTTGATCTCGATTCGAGTCAATAATAATAATTAAATTCTAAAAATATATAAAATAAATATGATAAAATTCTATAAAACAAAATATGCCCAAATAAATAAAATAACATGTTCTAAACCTACCAACCCACCCAAAATCCTATCTAATACATCCTAACACGATAAACGACCTAATTCTAATTTATACGGTCTAATGCATGAAATTAAAAAAAGTCTCGCATACTGTCGTATATTCTGATAACTCATTTTCCTATTGTGCTACTTACGTTATCATCATACACTCAATTATACTTGACCCTAATGGCTCATAACACACAGTTGGCCTCAACTCAGTGCACATGTTCTAAAACTGACTCGACTTGGACCGACAGCTGAACCAATTAGTTCGTGAGTATAAAACCCTGACTCGAGTCATGGGTTTTATATAGGGGGATAGAGTGGTTTAAAACTACCATTACTAGTGTTAAATGGCTCTTGAAATGCTTGCAAGATGCTCCTACGAATGAATTAAATCATGGTCACTTGCATATTAAGAATATCTTAACAGGTTTGTGCTTTATCTTATTATTTGAGCTATGTTTAAATTTATTTTCAAAATATCAATTTGTAATTGTTTCTTATACTTTGTTGATTGTTTGTTATTCTCATATCTTCAAGTTTGAAGTGCATTATAGAGTTATAAAACTATCGTGGTCTCGAAGTCATCAACAACATAGGTAGAGATGCTATGAAGGCACTGCTTGCAAGCTCGAAGACGAAGCGTGATGAATGGATTGCGCCAAAGTCAAATTTCGAAAAAATGAAGAGGAAGCATACCATACCAAACTGGCGTTCTAACATTTCTTAATTTATTATGTTATAATATCATAATAATGTTAAACAAGAGTTAGTTAATATTGATATGTTTCAAGTTGTTTTTCTTATCTATTTATCAATAACAATTGAGCCTCCATGTTTGCTACTTTGGGATATTTTTTCAATATCTTGATGCTTTTCAGTTTTGAAATTTATAAGACCAATATAACTGATTAATAGTATTGGCCGAGCTCACCAAAATTCTTTCTCAGCTGCTAATCGCAATAGATATTTTCTTCAACAAAAACCAGCAACTGTGATTGAATGGTCTTTTAAGTAGTGCTTGATCTTTTTCGGTATCCATGGTTATTGCATTATAGAAAAGTAAACACTAGATTAGATTTGCGTTTTAATTTGATGACATGACCTTTAGTCTCTAGTTCAAAGTGATTAGGCTTATAAATCAAATCACGAGTGTTCACTATAAGAAAAAGAGAAATGAGATTGATTGAGGAATACCCCAAAACATCCAACTAAAAGTGTATCTCAAACACCTCTAACTCATTTTCACTGGTCTTTCATAAACGAGAAACATAGTGGGAAAGATCTTCATTCCTGTTCTACCTAATAATTTGCCATGAAATGAGTGTAGCTCCTTGTGTCAATCGATCATGCAAGCAGCAGTTCCCAATAAGACTCAGCAGCATATCTAGCTTTGTAAGTGCGGTTTACAGACAAAACAAGGAAAGGAGATGACAAGATGAGAGTGTGAGAATAGGAAGGAGTGTGCCATATCTGATGTGAGGTTCTCTAAGAAAACTTTTAGGATATGATATCTGATTGTTTGAAGTCCAGATTGTGAATCAATGCTATTCTCTTTTGGCAGACCAACATCAAGCAAAGAGGTGAAGTGGGAGATCCAAAGGGAAAGAATGGTAGCCTATGGTGTTAGGAACAAACAGCTAGCTCAGGAATATGCTTCCATGCATTAAGAGAGGACTAGTTCCCTGCACTTAAACATAATCCTGCTTTTGCTTCACTACTAATTAGGGCCCCTCCACTTTCTTCCATGTTCATTACAACTATCGTGCCAAACATATTTCATTAATCTATATTCAAGAGAAGGTGAAAGTGTTTTAACAAACATTTTTTTAAACTAATTGATTGAAGTTTTAGGTGCATTATGCCCTACTTGGCGGATGCCAAGCCTGACTTTTAGCCTCAAGTTGCTGTCCTTGGAGGGATTTCTCTTTTGTCCAACCAGTTGGTTAGAAGGGGGAGACTAGGACCCAGTTTTTATATTTATAGATTGTTAGATAGTTTATGTTTTTTCATCAGATTTTCTCACATATACAGAGTTTTGGTGGAGCCGTAGAAGAAAAATATACAACCATATAAGCGATGTCGATTATTCAAAAATCGAAATCGGGTTGTTTTATAAAAAGAAGAATGGCAGAAAACATACTAAATATCGAAAAAATGTTTTAGCCCGGCTCCTTATCTAAGCCCCTCCTATTAGTCAATTATATAACAGAAATGCAACATAGTAAGGGAAAACACTTTTTTCCCTACGGTTAGACAATTTTCGCCACTTAAAATCGTCCATTTAATTTTCTCCGGTTAGATGATTAAGTGTTTGTTTTCTCCAATACTGTGCATGTTCGCAATAAATCGTCACAATAAAGTCTTTATGGAATGGTCATGGGGGGAAAATTCATTTCATTTGCTAGCAAAAACTTGATTGACTTAGAAGGAATAGATAGACGTGTATAGTATCCATGCATGTATATCAAACCCTTCCGACATGCCGGCATCGGTAACGAATAAGGAAACGACACGCAGAAAAACTCTGATGCCAAACCTAACAGCAACTGACATTGGCAGGTCTGCTAGATTTTGGGAAGGAGAACTGACTTCAACTACTACAAAATTCACTCATAGCATGCATCATCAATGCATGCGTGAGTTAGTAGCGCAGGCCGCACACCAAACAAGATTTCCATAGTTTGAATGAACCAGCTGCACTGCTTCCTACAAGACAATCAGTACATCTCTCATCTTCAATACTCACATCACAAATTCAACCAGCTAGGATTAATCTCTTCTATTCTACAAGTAACTCCATGAATCCATGCTATATATTAGAAAGAATCTCACTTTTCGTTTGTGCGTATACTCTTAAGGGAATTTTACTCAATAACAGTGACAAGCACAGGTCCTTCTGATCTCCTCCCCGAGCAAGTGATGAACGCCTAACAAGAAGAGTTGCAGTTCTGAACAGATGTGCAGAGGCCATGGGAGTTAGCTTTTACATCTGTTTACAGAAAGACACATATGGGGCGCGGCGCACTAGGGAAAGGAGCTCATTGATGACAATTGCACTAACAAAATAAAGGTCAACATAGGTTATTCATTGCACATGTAAACTGATTGAAAGGCACTGTGCACTTCATTTCATCATGCTGTAGAACAAGCATTCTCTATATCTATTGTCTTCTTAATCAGCAAAACAACTTCATTCAATATTTAGTAACTATGTAATCCAAGTTAGAATTCTTCGGGCCAGTTTGAACATCAACTCAGTAGCTTGACTTTAACCCGGCCACTTCGACACTACTTTTTTAAATGGTAAAAAGAGTACTTAGCTATTTTATTTCAATTTAACATAGTTTGAGATGGTCAATAAAATGGTAGATTAGCTGACCACTTGTGGCCCGAGGAATTTCATAATTTTTTCTTTAAGAAAATGAAAAGATATTATAATTAATTAAATATCTTGGTGGATGTCATTAGTCACCTTTGTTTAATAAAAAGGTGCGAGTAATAATTTAAGTTGGATAGCAAGGTGCACAGAGAATGAAAGGTCACAAGTGGTTGACCTCGCCTCTCTTCTCCTCTATTATTTTAAAGACGAGCTTACACAAATGGTTTCTCCTAAGTCGATTAGGACGACTACGCAGAGAATGAAAATGTAACCATTACAAGGCCAGTATAATTTCTATGATAAATGTTTTAACTTGTTTGAAAATCAAAACGATGTTTTAAGGGTAGATTGCGACATATCATGCTTGGCGTGAGTGTGGTTTGGGGCCAATTCAGTTCAATGCCGAGAGGAATGAAATATTTGTGACATAAAGCCATGAATTATTTAATCAGATCACCTACGTAGAGAGAACAAAGATGGGTCAGCTTTGCTTGAATTGCATCCTTTGGCTAGTAAGAAACCACTAAGCCTGTCATACCAAGTTATTGAGCTTGTTTGAGGCCACATAAAGCCTTGTTCAATTTACAAATTGATGAGGATAAAGTTTATTTTTGAAAATCCATTAAAAATTAATTAATATTGGTTACGCAAGCCAAATATGAAATGTAGAACTCTAAATAAGTGAAGGCACTATAAAAATTTTGATAATTACAGGTTTGCTATTATGAAAATATGATCATTATATTAAATATCCATTGATGTTCACATCTAACCTCGATTCAAATCTCTTGCCCATTCCAAAAATTAAAGGAAGAAAAAATATATATTAAATGGAACATATTTGTTAATTAGGTTTAAAATATAATCGTACAGCTATAAAAATTGATATTATTTTAATTTATTTTTGTACTTAGATTTTTTATCTTTTTATTGAGTATAATGCTAGTTTAATTCTCAATTTAGATTTTTTTAACCATTGAAGGATTTACAAAATGCTTTCCTATTTAATATATAAATATTAATATTCAAACATCTACTTGGCTTAAGATTTCCATTTAATTGTAATTTTTATTAATTTTTTCCGTAATTTTTCGCTCAACATGATTAATTAATTGAATATATATATATATATATATATATATATATATATATATATTATGTTGCACCTGATATTTAGAGCAATTTAGTGGGTCCCGCCCACTCAAAATCCACACTGATAAATAAATAAATAAATAAATATATATATATATATAGCTGCAACTCATATAATTTATATGAGTTACACCTAATATTTAGAGCAATTTAGTGGGTCTCACCTACTCAAAATCCACATTGATAAATATGAAAATAATTAAAGGTACCTATAGCTTTTCAAATTAAGTCAGTGCTTTTAACTTTTTCTTCTTTATTATCCAAATAATTATAATAAAAATTAATTTTAAAATATTTTTAAACTAATGCTTTTTTAAAAAACTAGTGCATTTTTAAAAAAATATAAGTATTGGTGATATTGATGTTAAAAATAGATAAAAGTTTGTCAACATCTCACTTGTACACTTTAATTTTCATATATGTGAACTGCATAACCAGGGACCACTAAAAAAGAGTTTAAAATTAAATGTGTAACTCATTTAATAAGATATTAAAGGTGTAGCTCACCTTAATTTTTTTCCTAATTAATAATATACAACAAATCACAACTATACATAAATAATCTATAGAATATAAAGGAATCATTAATGTTGAAAAGTAAGCCACGTATTAAATTTGAAACTTCAAATAAGTGAAGTCACAATAGATAATTACATGTTTGCTATATTATTAAAATAAAAGTATTATTAATATTATTCATTGATGTTAACATCAACGTTGGATTCAATTCTTTCGCCCAAAAAATTCAAAAGAAGAAAATTAATTGAGTGGAATATATTATTTTTCTAATTTTTTAGAAAGTAGATCTTCATTTTCTTTTTAGCTTTACAGAGAAGAAGATTATGACTTTTCTGATGATAAGCTTTAAAAAACCTACTCATAATCGAAGAATATTAACCTTTTTCTAGAGATGTCATTGAAAAACGTGTCAGTTCTGAAATGAATTTACCTGAATTAAATATGGGGGCTTATATAAACCTCTTGTGACTGTACGTCTTTTATTAATGTTGAGAAGTAAGCTAAGTATTGAATACAAAATTTGAAATAGTTGAAATCACAATAAAAAAATAGATAATTACATGTTTTCTATTCTTAAATAAAAATATTATTAAAATTATCAATTGATGTTAACATCAAACTTCGATTCAAATCCTTTGCCAAATCAAAAATCAAAAGAAAAATTAATTGAATAGAACATTTTGTATAACAACACAACTCAAAGTGCAAATTAATAGGTTAAAACATCTTTTTAAAAATAGTCAATCAAGTTAAAGATCTATAATTTATTCTCATTTATAAATAAGATTTTATCCAAATAAATAATAGATATAGAACTAAGTTAGGGATTTCACATTTTATTACTCTAATTTTGTAAATCTAGGTCTTGTATTATCTGTTGCACTTTATACAAAAGAAAACCTAACTAATAACATGAAGAATATGAACTTTTTTATTTATAGAGACTTATCAAAGGTCGTAAGAGTTGCTTTTATACTAGTTTACGTGAATTAAATACCGGGACCTCTATAGACCTAATCTTACGAGTATACATCTTCTCTTATTTAATTTATGTGAATTAAACAAACCCTAATCATACGCTATATAAAGTTGTTTGATTACAAATTCGCGTGAATTAAATATCGGTTTCCATTATTGGGACAAATTCTAACCGCCAATTATATTTAATTTATCATTTAGTGAATTCACATCGTAAATTGTAAAAATTGTTCTTTTATTATATATTAATATTAATTATGATAGATTCATCTATAAATATTTATATTATCCTGATTAGTCACTAAAGAGTAATTATATGTCAATTAAATTGGTTGTAAAACCCAATTAGTGTCTAAATATGTATTGGTGATAGGACTTATTCATTGTTAAAATTTTAAAACTGTCATTATAAATATTTAATGAGGGATAATTTCCTAAGAGCTAAGAGCTAATTGAGTCTTAAGCTAATTTAGCTACAGGAAGATATCCGTTGGAAGGACTTAAAGCCGTAGTTTAAGAATTTAAAACTTGGACTTGACTCAACATGTCATGGAATGGAGTCAACTTGAAGTTGGTTCCAATCAAACTCAAGAGTTTTTTTATTAAATTTATAAATATGTAAATAAAAAATTATATATAATTAGTAAATATTGGTTTTTTGACCCATAAAATTAATAAATGCATAATATATATTACTTTAAAATATTGATTTAGCTAATATAAAATAAAAATAATATATTTTGATAATTTTTTTGGCATGGCTCAAAGAGTCAACTATTAAATCGGTCAATATAGAATCGTTGTGGAGTTTAACCCGTCAAAGAGTCATCCCGAAGTATTTTTTAGAGTTTAAAAAGAATTTTAAAATTGTAAGAATTATAAATAAAAATACGTATTTATTCTTCAAATAATTAAACTCTCACCGTGTAACATTTGATGGGTGAGTGATTTGCTTAAATCTAATTTGGGCTGAAACCGTATGATAGGTTACTACTCTTAGCTAATTTTTACTCGGACACTAAATAACAAAAAAAGAAGAAGAAATATACAAGTGGAAACTGTCTTACACGCTTATATGCTCAATTATATATTAAATAATACACTGTCCACTCCTATATTCGACAGAGGCAAGTCCCTCAGCATCACCAATCCATCCCACAAGAGGAAGAAGCTAGCACAAAAACTATCTCGCCCAAGCTTTAGCTTCCATTCCCTCCATGAGGTGGTTGTGCAATGCTACTGGTAGTAAGAAGAAGATCAAGAGCAGAACAAGTGAAGATGATACTGTTGAGGAAGCAAGCAAGGGGCCGGTGGGAAATCCCACCAAGAAGGCCAAGAAGAAGGCCTCCATTAGCACCATCTTCAAGCATGCCGACGGCATGGACTTGTTACTAATGGCGATGGGATTTTTGGGGGCGGTGGGGGACGGCCTCTGCACCCCTGTCATGCTCCTCATCATGTCCAGGCTCATGAACAACCTCGGCCATGGCCCTTCTGGCCTCCCTCCTTCCTCCAAAATATCAACCAGGTAGGTATATATAATACGTACACATACATATGCACACAACAAAGTGTTGCAGACGTTAATATGTTCAACTACTTACCCAAGTTTTGTTTATTTCAATCATTATGTAGAGTGCAGCAGATTTACTGTACTTGGCTTCCTGCTCGTGGGTCGCCTCCTTTCTAGGTTGGTATCAAGTTTTTGTTCGTGACAGATTGATTGTTATGGTGAAAACCATTCACAATTCTTGAACTTGTAGAGGGGTACTGTTGGACAAGAACAGGGGAGAGACAAGCGGCAAGAACGAGAGCTAGGTATCTAAAAGCTGTTCTAAGACAGGATGTTGGTTACTTTGATATGCAAGGGGCAGACACTTCTGAAGTGGTGAACAGTGTCTCCAATGACACACTCATCATTCAAGATGCCCTTGGGGAGAAGGTACATATAATTGTGTTCGCCAACTTTGTTGAGTATGAAGATTAATTTTTATGATCTGATCAGATTCAATGATTTTGTAGGTGCCCAATTTGATTATGAACACTGCAACACTTGTGGCCAGCTACTGCACTGCTTTTCTTCTTGAATGGAGGTTGGCGGTTGTGGCCTTCCCCTTTGCCGCCTTGCTCATCATCCCCGGCTTGATGTATGGCCGGATGCTGATGAGCTTGGCTAGGAAGATGCGGCAAGAATACAACAAGGCCGGCGCCGTCGCCGAGCAGGCCATCTCCTCCGTCCGAACCGTCTACTCCTCCGTGGCGGAGGCGAAGACCATGTCGGAGTTCTCCGCCGCGCTTCAAGGCACGGCGAGGCTCGGCCTCCGGCAAGGTCTGGCCAAGGGGCTCGCCGTCGGAAGCAATGGCATCACCTTCGCCATCTGGGCGTTCATGTCGTGGTACGGAAGCCGGCTGGTCATGTACGAGGGCTGCCAGGGCGGCACGGTCTTTGCCGCCGGAGCTTCCATCACCTTGGGAGGATTGTAATTCATCAACCTATCGCTTTTTTTAACGCCATTTGAGGGGATTCATACTTTCTTTCTCTTTGTGAAATTTTACTTTTAAGAGTAACCGAAATGAAATAAGCAAGCGAAGTATGAATATAATATGATACTTCATCGATATGCTTTTTGGAATACAGGGCATTAGGATCTGGTCTATCAGATATGAAGTACTTAGCAGAAGCTTGCTCGGCAGGGGAGAGGATAATGGAGGTGATCAACATGGTGCCGAAGATCGACTCGGATGACATGAACGGGGAGACAATGGAAGTAGTGGCAGGGGAGGTGGAGTTCCGGAACCTGAAGTTTTCCTACCCTTCCCGGCCGGACCACCCGGTGTTATGGGAATTTAATTTGAAAGTGCCGGCAGGGAAGACGGTGGCACTGGTGGGGAAGAGCGGGTCAGGGAAGTCGACGGCGATAGCGCTGCTGGAGAGGTTCTACGACCCCACCGGCGGCGAGATTCTGCTTGACGGCGTAAACATAAGGAAGCTCCAGCTCAAGTGGCTAAGAGCTCAAATGGGTTTGGTGAGCCAGGAGCCAGCACTGTTCGCCACCACCATTAAAGAGAACATTCTATTCGGGAAGGAGGATGCTGACATGGGCGAGGTTGTGGCTGCTGCTAAAGCAGCTAATGCTCACCAATTCATCTCCCAGCTCCCTCAAGGCTATGATACCCAGGTTGTATAAAATCCCAACTCTAACCTCCAAACTCTTAACATATCTAAATCCTGACAAAACCAATGATCCAATGCAGGTTGGAGAAAGGGGAGTTCAAATGTCGGGAGGGCAAAAACAGAGAATAGCCATTGCTAGAGCTCTGCTCAAGTGCCCCAAGATCCTCCTCTTGGACGAGGCTACCAGCGCGCTCGACTCCGAGTCGGAGAGGGCGGTGCATGAAGCGCTGCACGAGGCTGCCGCCGGCCGCACCACCTTCGTCATCACCCACCGCCTGTCCACCATCCGTCACGCGGACCTCATTGCTGTCGTCCACAATGGGCAAGTCGCGGAATGTGGCTCACACGGCCACTTGATGCTCGACACCCTCGGCCTCTACGCATCCCTCGTCGCCGCCGGAATCCCCTCCGACAACCACCACCAATCCTTCGCCGGCGAAGACGTAGGCCGGAGCTTCACCAACCTCTCCACCCCGACCAATTTCGCCGGGGAAGACAGCAAACTCCACCCCACAAACATCACCACTAAGCTGCCTACCCACGTCAACAACGGCAATGACCACCCACCATCTGCCGTATCCTTCTGGAAGCTGCTGTCTCTGAACTCGCCGGAGTGGAAGCACGCCTCTGTCGGATTCCTCGCCGCGACGTCTTTCGGGGCGGTGCAGCCAGTGTACGCCTACACCATGGGCAGCATGGTGTCGGCCTACTTCCTCGTCGACCACGAGGAGATAAAGACGAAGACGAGGAGCTACACCATACTGTTCTTCTTCCTCTTCCTCACCACCTTCGCCGTCAATGCTGCGCAGCACTACAATTTTGGGGCCATGGGGGAGTACTTGACGAAGAGGGTGAGGGAAAGGATGCTGTCCAAGATGCTCACCTTCGAAGTTGGGTGGTTCGATCGGAGCGAGAATTCTACCGGAGCTCTCTGTTCTCGGCTTGCCAAGGATGCCAATGTGGTATGTTCTTCCCTCTCTCTTTTTCATTTTTTCATTGTTCTTCGTCTAAATACCTAATCGCCTATATATTTTAGCTCCTAAAAATGGATTATTCTTTAACCTAAGTCATTAATTTTCTATAATAACCCTGAATCATTCTCTTCTTGTGGGTGAGGCGTTGGGTAAAAATTTTTTGGTCTACTGATCTCCAAACTAATAGTGATTATTTTAATTAAATATTGACGTGAATAACTTAGCAGACTAATAGCTTTTCTAGCTGACTTAGTGTAGTAAATGATTACATATAAATTAATTGTAGAGAAAACAGGAAGATTGACTAAGCAACTAATATATTAAATATTAAACATGAAGTTGGGTTTCCGTTTTCAGCTCCGATTCTTTACTTTTTTCTTGAAGATTATTCACATCAAGATGGGAAGATATTGTAATTAGGGTTAACATGAACATTGATTTTAATTAAACTGCATAATGATTTTCCGACACGTCGCACTTGTGTCTTCCCTTTGCATGCCACCCAACCATCACGCACCGCGGGTGTCGAGTATGTGGCTGCCGCAGAAGAAATTGCGGCGCACGCTGTCCATGAGCGTGCAATCATCATCATAATTATGCACCTCCTAATTCTTTTTAGTGATGGAAGATGAACTTAATAGTGTGTAAAGAAAAACTGTCACAACTTCCTTCATCGTTAACACACTTTTTCCTATTCCCACTAATCAAGAATCTAAGATTTACTTTCTTCATCGTTAACACACTTTTTCCTAATCCCACTAATCAAGAATCTAAGATTTTAAGGAACATGTTTTGCGTTTGCCGGTTCGGGACGTACTTGGAAACGCATCGAACGGTTCAACGGCCACCATTGGGAGTACCTGAGAACCTACGCCGAAAATCACTTCACCCCTTTTATTCAATCAACTTGATAAAGTCGCTTAACCCGAATCCTAATCGGCTACCATAAGCACGTATTCTTGTCACTTGAAATGAAGTCACTGAATAGCACATGAAAAAGATCATTAACAAGAAAAAGATAAAGGGAAAGGAATTCACCTTTGATGTTGATTGATTTAAACGCCATTGCTCGCTGCGTTTGAGGAAGTGCTCTGTGGGGAAGAGGAGGGACACAGGCAAGAATAAAACGTTACTGTTACTTGTAAATAATTGTAATCAGATAAATTCTAGTTCAAAATTCACATGCCCAACATTTTTCTTTATCCGGTTGAAGATATATAAATACAGCAAGGCTTGTATGCCTACTGTTAAGATTTTATATTTCTATTTGAAGTTATGATTATCATTAAAGCCATGATATTTTATTACATCCTATGATTATATTATATATTCTAAAATATAATTATTTGATATATCATAAATTGAGTTTCTAAGTCGACTTAAGATGGCAAAGCACGCTGTAACTTGTTCAAGCTGATATGCGTTTGCGTACTATGAATGACAGGTTCGATCCCTAGTGGGGGACCGAATGGCATTGCTGGTGCAGACATTCTCGGCCGTGGCCATTGCATGCACAATGGGATTGATCATTGCATGGCGGCTCGCCCTCGTCATGATCGCCGTCCAACCTCTCATCATTGTCTGCTTCTACGCCCGCAAGGTTCTCCTCCGCGACATGTCCACCAAGTCCGTCCATGCCCAGGAGGAGAGCAGCAAGCTCGCCGCCGAGGCCGTCTCCAACCTCCGAACCGTCACCGCCTTCTCCACCCAGGCTCGCATTCTCCGAATGTTCGACGTCGCCCAGGACGGCCCCCGCCGGCAGAGTGTTCGACAGTCGTGGCTCGCCGGCTTCGGACTGGGCTCTTCCCAGTGCTTGTCCACCTGCTCATGGGCACTTGCCTTCTGGTACGGCGGGAAGCTCGTCGCCGGAGGCTTCATCACGGCCAAAGCCATGCTGCAGACCTTCATGATTTTGGTGAGCACCGGCAGGGTGATTGCGGATGCCGGGAGCATGACTTCGGACCTTGCCAAGGGGTCGGATTCGGTTGCGACCGTTTTTTCGGTCCTGGACAGGTACACCCGGATCGAGCCTGACGACCCGGAAGGGCACCGGCCCAACAAGATCGTTGGACAAGTCGAGTTCGTGGACGTGGATTTTGCCTACCCGGCCCGACCCGGGTCGATGATCCTCAAGAGCTTCTCGCTGGAGATCGAGGGTGGAAAATCTACGGCATTGGTGGGCCCAAGTGGGTCAGGGAAGTCGACATTGATCGGGTTGATCGAGCGGTTCTACGACCCGGTGAGAGGGGCGGTCAAGATTGACGGGCTCGATCTGGGGTCCTACCATCTGAGGTCACTACGGAGGCACATCGCCTTGGTGGGCCAGGAGCCAATACTCTTTAGCGGGACCATCAAATACAATATTGCATATGGGTCCGGCCACGAGTCCAACGACGTGACCGAGTCCGAGATTGTAGAGGCTGCGCGTGCAGCCGGAGCCCACGAGTTCGTTGCGGGCCTGAAGCAAGGTTACGACACGTGGTGTGGGGAAGGGGGGCCCAGCTATCGGGCGGTCAAAAGCAGCGGATCGCGATAGCTCGGGCCATCTTGAGGAAGCCGGCAATCCTGCTATTGGACGAGGCGACCAGCGCGCTGGACAGTCAGTCGGAGCAGGTGGTGCAGGCGGCGCTGGAGCGGGTCTCGATCGGTCGGACAACAGTGGTGGTAGCCCACCGGCTAAACACCATAAAGAAGTGTGACCTGATAGTGGTGCTCCAAACTGGTGCCGTCGTTGAGAAAGGGTCACACACCACTTTGATGGCGAAGGGGCCTAGCGGTTTGTACCTTTCACTTGTCGCTTTACAGCAGCAACCCAACGCCGAGATGGCTAAGAGTGGTTGACATCAATCCAAATGTTCCCCACAAGTGCTCATCGTTCTTCCTCACAAAAAGATCAGTTGAGTTCAGACGCTGAGGATCTATGCTTTCTCTATTTGATTTTTTTGTTCTCTTGCCTGGCAGGTATCAGATCCGAGTGCATGGTGGGCTCAAGTCAAAACCCATTTTAGTAGGGGTGGCACTTGAGTGCAATCTCTTTTGAGAGACCCGATTTACCTAACTAACAGTGATTAGATACAGGGAAGGGAATCAAATAAAAGAAGTCGAGTTGTTTTCAGTTTTGATAAACAATAAAGATTACCCAAAGCAGACTTGCACTTGCAGCCTTTCCTTTCCCAAAAGAATAAGTGTTCTTTCTCTTCTTTTTATTTTCTGGGTGGAACGATTATCAGTTTATCACCAATTCTATGTTGGGCTCGGGGGTGGGTATTAGTTGACTGGGATGAATACGAGCCTTTTTTGGCTAATTTACAATCATGTTATCCTAACCGTGAAATATCACCTTTGCACCAAGAAGAATTCCACCTATCAATTGCTAATATGTAGTGTTGTGTGAATCGATTTGAAGTTTGAAGCGAATATTTCTTATCGATTCACAAACAAATTGTGAATCACAGTTCTTCAAGTTCTCTATCACTTCTATTTTTGTTAATAATAATACAATTAATAGAACTTTATTACTGTTAAAGAAAAATATCAATTTCAAATTTCTTCTCCTTCGGCACCCACTTTATCCCAAAGAATTGAGGTCAAGGCTATAAATTCTTTCTTTTCACTTCATCCTCTCGTGGATTATGTCAATGTTTAGATTCAATCGTTATGTCCTTTATTGTTACCATCCATATTCTTCTAGGTCTACCACAACTCTTCTTAATATACTCACAAACTGGGGAGGTATATCTTTTCAAGCTAGCATCGGAGGGTTCAATCCATAATGTTTTTTGACATATATCCTATACCACTCAGTCACTAGTCAACACAAATTGTCAGAAGATTTAAATATCAAGTTGGTTCATCCATCTTTATGCTGATCATAATGGGCATTTTGAATATATTCTCCTCGTCTATTTTTTTATTAATTTCATTTTTATGAATTCATTTCTTTTTATTGAAATGAGAATTTATTTTACTATTTACTAGAAATGAATAAAAATTTATAGGATTTCTCTTTTTGAGACCCTATGATTTCATTAAAACCTCATATTCATACTAGAACCATGATGATTCAATAAAGCCCCCAAACCAAAAGTTTTGCCGAAACCCTATTTGCTTTGTAAAATATATGACCAAGAATGAGGGTTTGATTATCACTCTTTCTATACCCATGTAAAACACCAAACAGCTGATTTTTCATGCACATATCTTTACTCCCACAGTAATTTAAGCAATTCAAAATAAGTTACTAATAGACCGTGAACTAATTTGAATCAGCCTGCCTCGAGATCTTGAAATAAATTCAGTTGCCAATTCCAATTTCAACAGCATTGGCATAAACAGGAAGTAACACAAACTAAAATCAGGGTAGTCGGCCACTTTCTCAGTTGCTTGGTTATAGTTAGAACACAAACGAAAAAGGAGTAAAGAGCATGTAAAGTTGAGAGTGCCACTATGAACTGTGAAGGGGGACAGCGCAAAGTACACACGAATGGAGGTGTGTGCCCTCCTTCATTATCTAAATGACTGTGACAAGACGGATACGTTTGTGAGCAGCTAGGAATCTATTAGTGAACGTCTCCACCGCCTTCTCGGCTTCCATGGGAGTCGTGTGTCTTTCACTTCCTGTGTGTAATAGTAGCCACTTGTGTCTTCCTCTATTATCCATTCAACTTGTCCCCCCCATCAGATAAGGCAATCTCCACTAAGGCAGAAGACAAGCTGCTGCTTTTTCCAGTCTTAAAAACATGATTCTCCGGAAAGAGAATGAGTGTCAGTGGGGCAAGCACAACAAATTCATCCCTATATCAAACACTTCTGGAATCAGACTAGAATTATTGATGGTTGAATTCTATGAAAGACTAGGAAGTAAACTTTTGTCCCCTGCAAGTTTCTACCGTTGTTTTTTTTCATATATGAAGTGTAACAGACACAAGTTGATCTCTATAATAGGATTATGGAAGGTTGAATTATGAAAAACTAGTAAAAAACCTATCGCACACCATCGAATTTTATATGTTTGCACAATGGTATGAAGCAGGAATCACAGCTGTGATCCTATAGCACTACATGATAAATCGTATGTCAAAGCCCCTCCACAAATCGGTGCGAAGGGATTCCTATCTAGAAGAACTTCACAATATCTCAAGTGTAAAATGGATCAGGATCGTAGATGAAACTGTACTTTCTTTCAAAAGAACTAATCAACTTAAAGAGACTTACAGATGTTGATATGTCACCGAACTTCCTCGCAAACAGACAGCACTTCCATCAGCTAGTTCAGGCTCAGCAACCACTAGATAGCAATAATTATGCACTTCAGTCATAAGATGGTAAAGACGCCAAAAATGAGCCGGCAACCCGGAAACTCAATCAGTCGAATCACTGCCTGTATAATGATACTAATGAAACTTTTAATTTTTATAGATATAAATCTTACAAAATGAGATATTTAGGAGGTTAAAAAAAACGAAAAGGGTCCACTGCCTCGATAATGATATTAATGAAACTTTTAATCTTTATGGATACATATCTTACAAAAGAGTTATTTAGGAGGTTAAAAAAACAAAAAGAATCAACTTGAAAGATAAAAAGCCTTACCTGTGCGGGTTGAGCAAAGAATTTCCTCGCATACAGCAGACAGCACAACTATTAGCTAGGATCATCATCCACTATATAGCATTTACACACTCAAATCAAAATTTTGTGACGCATATGAATGAGCTGGCAACACTTAAGTTTAATCAGTTGAATCACTACTCGTAATGGGGCATCGGCATTGACCGCACCAAGCATAAAAATTCATCAAAACTGACACTTCTTACAGAGACAAAGTGCCTATGTGAGATCGGCAATCCCCTGGGGCTCCAACATGCCGACAATAATTACATCTTCAACAGTTAATGTCCTTTTGTCCTATTAATACAAAATTGTTCATAACTAAAACATAAATAAATTTGAAAAGTCTGGATGATGTGGATATTGTTGCTTACAATAGAACATCCAAATCAAAAGAAATCCTCAAATGGACTCTCCGTAAGAGTTTGGAGCATCCATTTCCACTTATTGAAGGCTGGAGAGTCAAAACCAGATGCTCAACCCTTTTTTTTAAATGAAAAGTAGTTTACTGTGCTGATTTCTCAGTTCCATCCTCATCCAGTTTCTGCAAATTTAAGCAATGAACAATGGTAATCATAACAGAAGATAATTTGCATACATGCTGCACACAAACACACAAGAACAACTCTACCCTTAAGAGATAAAAGATCATGATATCACCATGCAGAATTTCAGATTGTTAAGTTCTAATCAAACAATAAATATACAAAGCAAAGATCATCCATGATAAAAGTATACAGTTAAAATGCAATTTGCTAAAATTTTTACGTTTGGATACCACCAAAAAAAAAAGAAGAAAGACCATGACAACACAGACCATACTTAGTGATGCATAACAGATGCAAGTCTCCTAGCAATCAGTGTTACAAACTGAAAACAAAATGAAAACTAGCATGGCTAGAAAATATGGAACAAAAATTTGTAAATATATTCCATCACTGATAGTCATCTTCATACTCATTATAGTAGATGGATAAATATCATCTTACAGTATTCTTGGTTGATAACCTCATAGAGAGTTTATAGTCAGATCACTTAAGAAAAGTAACATTTGAAGTGTTAAAGCCAACAGAGAGTGATCTTCACAATTTTTTAGCTCCAATTCTCTTATAAAGTGTGTTTTCAAATCTACTAGTTCCACGCCTGTAGTATTAACTGTGTGACTATTCACTCAACCTGTCTATCTTTATGGGAATTTCTCATGCCTTCTTTCATAAAACTAGTCAATTCATCAAATTCCACATTACAGTCAATGGAACGAATGTAGAATTTCTTTACAATTTAGATTAAATATCCTCCAACTACCTGTGCTTCCCTACTTCATCAGCTAGGATGCAGGTTAGTTAAACAATACGTACACTCTATGAGTTGTACTCAATGTTTGGTTTGTACTTCCCTTCAAGATAAGAAGTAACAGTTTGCTTTGTTACAGAACATACATTGAAGGATGTTTGGTTACATTGATCGCTTAGTTCTTCACAAATCCATGGGTCAAAGACTCAAAATCCATTTCAGAATTTGAGTGTCAATTAGACTGGCCATAATTGAATCTTCCAAAAGTGAACAAAACACAAATAGATCAATTGTGACTTTTCACTAAATACTTTCAGCATGACACTATCAGCTAAAGTTTTTAATAGGTCACCAAAGAGATAGATTTCGACTTACAAACTGATAGGCCAAAGTCATTTCTTCAAAGCAGCTAACCCAAGTGGAAGATTTATAGGCATATCTCCTCTAATATATTAAATTTTACCCCAATAGATTTTAGATATGCGATTAATTTTGAAGTATCTTAAAATCCGCCCAACTTTGGGAACTTCCGACCTTCAAATTCATATCCTCACCCATGGGCCAAACCCATGTTCATTTCAGTTTAACCAACTATCTAATATGGTCCTAAGTCATCCCTATGACCATTTATAACAGCCCGCGAATCAGAACAAGACCAGGTTTCACATCAAGCTGACAAGCAATTAAATTGCATTAACTCGCATTAAATTTAGAAATACTAGCCATGAACTACAATTATTAAAGTTATAATAAGTGCAGAAATAATAAACCAGCAAAGAAGCAATCCATGCCTAGCCTACAAATACAAAATGACAAGGGGAAAAGGGTAGCATCCTTGCAGTTAAAACATGGAGATAATACCCTATATACATAATCATGGCATGAACTCAGTGGCAGGGGAAAAGGATACCCAAGCAAAGAGGAAGAGGCACAGAACAGTGGAGAAGAGGTTGGCGATGATGGATGTAATCCCTCTCCTCCTGGTTTTAATGTAAGTAGGGGATGAGATCTATCCCCCAACTAACATACCAAACTCCTAAAGAATCTCTCACATAATCCTCAAATCCTTAACCAATATTAATCCCTCCTTATCTCTCCTCAAAACCAAGTCAAGCCTTCCTCACAACTCAATACAACCCTGCCCATACTCGGCACAGACGATTCGACCCTAGCCATCCACAATGGCCACCATTTGGCCAAGGAGAAACTGGTAAAAAATAAAATTTGCCACAATGCGCAATGCACTCAATGGACATGTTGCACCGAGTAGCCAACGAGATTTCTATTATTAAAATATTATCAAATAAATCAGGAATTTTATAATCTCACCATCGTGGGGATTTTCATCAGTAAAAATTACAATTACAACAAGGCAAACAAACCTATTTGTTCTTATCCAACCACCCAGCTTGGTTACTCCCTGATCTAGAAAGAGATTTAGCAAAGAACGCCACCATCCTTGTTGCCTACTCTATGAAAGCCAGCTCATGTAATCTGACCATTTGTTGAATGGGCTCTTATAGTAATCTCAAAAATTGCTCTAAATTCTATAGCTCCTATGATTTTAGTCCTCAATGGTTCGAATGTCACAAATTCTAATCCCCTTTTGAATTTGTTTTGCAAAATTTTGTCATAAAAGACACTTCTATTGCATACGTCAATGCTACTGACACTCTCCATTTGCTAACAAAAATTAAGGTAAATAAATATATATTTATCTATTTAAATTAAACAAATAGTGCAAAATGGGGGAGGAGATAATATTCATATATATATTTAGCTTCAATAGCTAAGTACTTAGATGACCGTGTTGCCTTAGTCTGGATTTATTGTGTCATGTAGTAGCAAATACATATATGAATAAAATATCTTCCCCAATTTAAGTCGTGTGTATTTATTTCAAATAAATCAACATATATTTACTTACTGAATTTTTATTAGCAGATGGAAAGTGTTGATATCAACAAGGCATATAATAGAAATAACTTTTATGACGAATTTTCCCAAGACAAAGCTTGAAAGGGACAAATGTGCCCCAGTCAAAAGGGATGTTAGGCATGCACAGCTTAGGAACCCATTATGTACTTGTGACACCAAGAGGGTGAGTCTAGGAACATCAGTAATTGTACGTTTGATTAGCGGAATATATGTACACATGTAGGTTGATTGCCTAAAGGGGCAGCGACCATTAAGAGACAAGAGCCCAACAAAGGCTCAGATGATAATCAAAAGATTTGACAAATTTGTTTATGGAATATTCATGTGTCATTTCTTATTATATGACAGCAATTTAAGCATTTATGCAGCATTGCATTTGAAGGTGGGAACTTGATGATTCGATAGTGAGCTTGGCAAGGGGCAACATGGCAAATATTGTATCATTCTCTCAAGTGATACGATATTATTGCTTAGACTTCATCTAGACTTACTTTGTTAAGAATATTATTGCATGGATATGATAGCTGTAATTATAAGATCCCATAAAATCAGTCCCACATCTAACACCTATTAGGATAAGATCCAGCATATTAATGAGGGTGTGTTGATAGATCTTCAACTTGGATTAATCATTTTGAAAGGATGATTTATGCCTATTAAGCTAAGCCAAGTCGTTACATAAACTAGTAACTATATTAAAATTCTGCAAAAATTTTATGATGATTTTGACTACATAGCATTCCTATCACAATCTTTTTATCCCTCATAACCTTGACGGAAGGCTGAGGTAGAATAATTTTAATCAAAAAGACGAAATGGGAGAAATACAGATTTCATAAGCAAGCAGGGTAATCAATCAAACTGTTCTACATTGATAGCACTCTGCTGGTCTTCATAGTCTAATGCTAATAAACCCTAAATTTAATGCACTGCTCTTTCTTCTTCTTCTGCCTTATTGAGGAAGAAGCCATGGGTATAGATCATATATTAGGATTTACATAAGTACCTTAAACTCACTAAGTCTAAAAATTCACTCAAAATAATAACGAAAATTACAATAAAAATCTCTAAGAATACAAAAATAAGCCTAAATTAAGATTCTCCTCCAATGTGAGAACATATTCAAGATAATTCTATGGCCCGTGCACACCACCCATTTTTCTGAGACTGTATTTTTAGTTGGAAGTAAGATATGATTGCCTGCACATTTGCTGGCATGACTTCTGCCCTCTTTGCAGTGTTAAAATAACTAGTTCCCCTCCCTCCCCCCTCCCCTTCCTCGCCGCCACTCCCTCATCCCTCCCCTCTTTTCTCTTGGCTGCCTGCCCATGTTTCGAATCCTTTTTATAATCCTTCATTCTAGTGGATTTGTGTTTTGAGTGCCTAACACGATCTTTCCCCTTTTGGAGGTTTCAAATACAAAATTTTGTGTCATCTTTACCTTTTTATCTAATTTTCTCATTAAATTTTGTAGTGCAGTCATTATCTTTGGGAGTTTCCGATAACACTTTAGATGCAAACTTTCTCCCAAATCATGCAAACACATCCCAATGAGAACTTTTTCCTTTTTACCTGACATTATTTGCAGTCATCCAAATGAGACCAACACATTCCAACACAAGAATCTCAGACCATGAACGATTTACCATGTGAAACCCTAATTTCGAAAGAACCAAAATCGAACAGTAAAAACTGAAACATCTACACATACAAAACGCGAATCGAACACCAGAACAGCGAAATTCGCACTAACAAATCAATCCATCACCTACAAAAAAAACAGATATACTGGAAAGCGAAAGAGGGATGGGGAAGAGACGTACGGATTGGGCGGAGTGCCAAGCGAGGCCCCGGTAGACGTTGACAGAGAAGGTGCCAGCGAGGTAGAGGGTGGCGATGCCGAGGCTAGCAGTGATGATCTTGAACGCGATGTCGCCTGCGGCGCGCATCCTGGCCACCTCCGGCTCCTTCGCAGGGCGGCGCGAGGAAGCCGACGCCGAGGATGGGGGCTGTATCTGCCGTCGATTCGGATTCGATCCAAACCGTCCGATCTTCTTGGGCCAGTCTATGGATATTTATTTGCTGGGCTCGAATACGTCGACACAGCTTGAATTAGAATTTAGAGCTCATTTAGTGTCTATTAATTAAATTAAAATATTAACTAATAATTCAATTTTTTGCTTAATTTTACGTTAAAAAGGCACCTTTACCCACGCTTAAAATTTTTTCATACTATCAGGTAATTGTGGGAAAATAAAGTCCAATTATTGAAAAAGAGAAAATTATGAATTATTTAAAATACACATACTTGTATTAAAATAAATTTTATTAAATATAAAATAAAATAAAATAAAAACTTTAGGAGGGGTAGCCTGTAAAACCCGTGACTCGAGTCAGGGTTTTACGTTACCGAACCAGTCGGTTCGACCGTTGGTTCGAGTCGAGTCAGTTTCATGAATCGCGTGCTGAGTCGAGACCAGCCGTGAGTTATGAGCGATGAGAGTCAGGTGTACCTGAATATATGATGATAACGTCGAGAAGATGGTGAGATGCGAGTTATCTGAATATATGAAAGTATGCAGTATTTTTTTCTTTTTATATGTTTGATCGGAGAAATAGTTTTAGGCCGAATAACGCATTAGGACGCGTTAGATTATATTCGGGTGGGTTATTAGTTATAGAGCATGCCATTTGGATGTTGTTGTGTTTGTTTTATTTTATGGAATTTTTCCATATTTTTCTAGATTTTTTTAGAATTTATTACGAACTAGTTATTATTTTGACTCGAGTAGGAATCGAGTCAACACTTATTTACGAAACTGCCACTAGACCATTTCTTCTCCACCCCCGACCTTTTCTCCCCCACGCCCAAACCCTAACTGCCGCCGCCCCTGTTCGCGCGCCACCGCCGCCATGGCCGACGCCGCCTGGCCGCCGATCGACGCCGCCCCGCCCAGTCGTGTCGTCGCTGTGCCGCCCCGACCAACCCCGGCCACCGTCGTGCCGCCACGACGTCGGAATCGCCCCACAAGCCCGCTCCGCTCGTCGATTCGCCGCCGTCTGGGCCGCGCCGCCGCCGCTATGACCCCGACGACCACCCTCTCGCCGTCGCCGACATTTCCCCCACCATCCCGAGCGCCGTCGAGGCCGGCCGGAGCCCCGATCGGAGCACACCGCCGCCGCCGCCCATTTTCGACACCGCCGCCGACGGCCATCGCCGCCTCGGCTACCTTGTTTGACACCACCATCGGACCAAGCTCGTCGAGCTGGTGCCGATAGACCCCCTGATTGCCCCGTCCCAAATCATCGCCGGAAAACCGTCGGAATCCGCCGGAAAACCACTTACACTCGCCGGAAAACCGTCGGAACCGCCGGAAATTGGATTTGTGGGAAATTCGCCGGATCATCCGCCGAACGCACCCGATCCAATCTGATCGGACTTCGGACGCCGCTAGGTGCCGAATTCGAGTTTCGAGCCACGAAACGAAAACCCTAGCCGTCGCCGATTTTCGACGACGCGAGGTATAATTTATTTTAACTTAATTATTTGAAAGTATTGATTATTAGAATTTGCATGCTATGATTGATGAATTGTGCATTGTAATTACTTATATAAATGTGGATTTGATTTAGAATAAAATATGAAATTTGTGGAATTGTGTGGTGTTAAAAATAGAAGTTATGAAACTAATTAGGGTTATTAGGTAATGATCATGATCTAATGCAAACTAACCTAAGTAGACTTGCTAGAATTGATATAGGTTGATGTGTGTTGATTGATGCGTGATTGTGTTGATTGTGTGTGCATGCTATAGGATGTGTGATTCATCATGCAGGCGTTAGTTTTTAGCTTGATTGTGTAGGTACGGTGTAGGAGCTCGCCGCCTAGGCGCGTGGACCCGTTTGGAGCTTCTACCAGGTCCGTTTAGGACTCGTTCTCTGATTTACGCTACTCTCTTGTGTATTTGATTTATTATGTGCAGGACGAGTTAAGTGGCGTTTTACCGAATCCCACTTAACTCGGGCCATTTAGCCAACGATTTTCCGGATTAATAACCCTCGAGGATGAGATCCCTCGAGTTTGTTTTCGAACTTCAGATCCAGCTCACGTTGCCTTCGGGCCTATTGCATAAATCCCAACCCAGACCTATATATATGTATAGTTTTCGTGTTTTTGTGAGAGACTGAATGAGGGAAATCCAACTACCGTGCTACGCGAGCAGGCACGTGTGTGTCGACAGTGGGCTCTGGAATGGTGTGCGGGCCGTTTCATTCCCGAGGGATCCTGACAACTCCACCTTTGAGTTCCTCAAACCCGGAGAAGTGTGGAGGTTCACGGGTACTACATTGCAGCGCATGTCTAGACTTGTGGTTTCAAAGGGTACTGAAGGCGACTGCCTGAGAGTATTCGGCCTTCGTGCTCAAGGCCAGGAGTAATATGGAAGGTGCAGAGGGCGGAAAGGAACGAGATTTGACGCGAGAAGCAATAGAGAAATGGCCGAGGCATGAGAATGTGAAAGATAGGGGGACGCTATCGACCCGAGGGCAACGGCTCCCATATGTGCCCTGATGAGAGTTCTTGAGGAAGTATATGGTTTTCATTCAACAGGAGAGTTTGCTCTCCTGTGCCAGTTTGATATTAGTTATTTTCTGGGCCGGTAACACTCATTACTGACGGTTTTTCTATATATATGTAGGTGAGAAATGCGAAGGATGAAAGCTGTCGGGACTGCGGAGGAGCAGCACGGAACCGCGCACACATGTACCTGCCGCGTGTAACGTATAATGACGGTGTGTTATTGCTATGCGAATGATAATTTTGCTGTGTTTGTTTAGATAAATTGCTTGATATGAAATGAATGGATAAATATGAATGAGTAGTGAGTTTGGAGTTTAGGCTCAGTTCAATTGTAACGAAAGAGATAGCGATGAATGCTACGGTAGATTATCATGTTTTATCGTATTTTGATAAAATATTTATATACCTTGTTGTGGATAATTTTTAATTAAAATTTTCTTGCCGTTGCATGGTTTTGTTTTGCTTGCACATCATAGCATGCATGTAGGACTACGTTAGAACCCACGCATCCCATTTATGCATTTCACATTTGCATCTCCATCTTGAAACGCCGAGAGTAGATCCTGGTCGGCTTAACCGAATCTAGTAGATTAGCGAACGGTTCGGTCGCCGGTGACATTCTCGGGTCGGTTCGCGGGTGAGCCGAAACGGGGTGTTACATAGCCAAAGGCTAACCCTAGTCTGGCAGTGGGGATCTAATCACCCCTCGGCCTCTAGATATGACTGTGGCATGGCCAAATCTTGTCAACGACAGTTAAGCCTGTCCGGCCTTTGCTAAATTTGGGTGCCAACTCTTTTTTTTATTTTTTTGATATGGCCAGCAACTAGATTTGGCAAACTGACCAGACTTGCTCGGTTGGGGCTGGTTAGGCCAACATTTTGCCCAAGTCTAGTCGTCGACGGCGAAGGAGGGGTTTAATTTTCTTTTTTCTTTTTTAATTTATTATTAAATCTGGACTGTAAGAATGGATTATATTAAAATGTTGTGCCGGAAAAGGTTCCCGCCCTTGCTTAGGTAATCTTTATATATATATATATATATATATATATATATATATATATATATTCAAGTAAAATATCGAGTAGGAGGTCTAGCTTCCCGAACTTAAATTTTTATGAGTTGAACATGGAGCTAATCAAGTTTTTAGAAAAAGGCCGTTAACTAGGATACTGTGAGCTCTCCTTTTCCAGGTGTATATGGTTGAGAAATTCAAGTTTGTTTATAGTATATTCAAGTTTGAATCCTCGACGTGATCGACTATATATATATATATTTGTCAAATAAAAAATTTGTTTAGACTGTCCAGTAAAGCTTTTGCACGGTTAGTATAACAAATTAATATATACTCTTATTAATAAAAGAGAATTTTAATTTTGACATGAGATTAAAAGTCAATCAATCAAAATAAAAAAAATCTAAAAAATACAATAAAAATATCTCTTATATAAGGTCATAGATTTGAATCTCACTAACCTCAATTTTAAAAAAGAAAATTCACTATAGAAGGTTACAAGTTCAAACCTGGTTAACTTTAATGTTTAAATTTTTACTAATAAGAATTTATCTAATTGTCTTAAAAAGATATAATAAAAAATTAAATAATTATAATTCATCTTTTCATTCAAATAAGATATATATTTAAAATCATTCACAATCTATATCAAAGATATTAAATTATTATAATCTAGTTAATTATTCAATGAAAATTTATATATAAAAATAAAATTTATCTAGTATAGATAACACAATATCCTACCTAATCATGTTAAAATTATGTTGGCGCTGGCTGGCCCGGTGTTCGCCGTTTGAACTTATTCGCTAGCCTTGTGTGAGCTATGAACCTCTAAACATTGTAGCCAGTACGAACGAAAATGCCAAAGAATGAAATCAAGGCACCCCTGTATATTAACCAAATAGGTTCAAATTCAAGAGTCCTATGGCCCAGGCCCATGGAAGGCAGCAATTTCTATACAGTTCTATATTCTATAGCTCAAAGAAATCATGCCTCATTCTTGCCTGGGATACATGTGATCTATTTTAATCAAGATTTCCAACTCTTTATAAAAAATTAAGTTATTAAATGGAAGTTTTAATCATCTAATTTATTATAAGATTAATTTTTCTATACCATTAATTGTCAATTTAGAAACTTATTAAATCTTCAAATTGTGTAAAAAGAATACAAGAACACAATCATTCCCGTTCTTTTACTCGCAAAATGCCCCTTTATCCTAATCGAGGAACAATTAGTAAGCTCATAAGTGGGAGTTCAATTCCCAAACTCGGTACTAATTGCATGTATTTTTATACGGTTGTTAATCAAGCAAATCGAGCCTAGTTTTACTAAACTTAAGCATGGCTTGTTTGACTCCAAGTCGAACCAATTAGTACTCAACTTGCTAAAAGTTTGAACTAAGTTCAAGCTACCAATACTCTTCTTAGTATGATTCATAATAAATTTTAAATATTATGGCCAAAGCATCTCAAATTAATAAATTATGCATAAAAAATAATTTAATCATGTATATTTTTATTTTAAATATAATTATATCTTATTATTTTATAATTTAATTAAACTTATGCAAAAAAAATTGAAGATACATGTGGGTAGAATTTTATTCTTTATATAAAATATCGGTCAAGCCTTAGCCCAACTTAATTCACATCAAGTCAAGTTTCAGATCAATTTTTTTAAAATTATGTACCAAACAAAATCAAGGTTAATCGAGCTTTGAACAATAAATTTTAATCACGTGTTTACATCCTCAACAAAAACTAGTATTGGCCTTATATCTTCCTCAAAAATCACAATTATTATTCCTGACACGAATAACATGAATAACTACATCTCACTATTACTCTCTCTCTCTCTCTCTCTCTCATATATATATATATATATATATATTATATTTATTTATTTATATAAAAGGGATCAATTTACCAAAAAAAAAAATTTGTGCATTAGGTGCCTACAAAGGGAGCAGGTCTATGTCAACGGATGATATTGTCTAATGATCATGTGAAACACTTGTGATTGATTGCAAACATTGTGATTGATTGCAAACAGACAAGGGTTGATGGGCAGGGAAACTGCCGAATAACGACATCTTGTAGTTCTCATCTTTCTTTATCTGAATCACATGCACAGTTTGCTCATATTGGTTTTAGGCATAAAGCATAATTTATGTATCTTGTCTTTACCAATATATTGTGGTCTTTGGCTAACTATTGATGAAACGTATGGCCCGTGCGAACATGGCTTGATCCAATGTTTCCGGTGTCCCAGCTAAGCCATATTCTTTGTTGGATGTTAATTTGTAGTTCTAGGATAGGAATTGAATCTTCACACTACATTAAAGCAATCAATTGATAAACTATACATGCACATATGATCAGATTATGTAACTTATTCGAATGTGTGAAGATAAATTATGAAGTTGTTAATGCTCGTGAGGGAATATTGATTATATATGTAACTGATGTTTTGTTGCTTCATAACGTACCCGCAAATTAATTTGTACTTCTTGGTTAAATATTACAAACAGTTTACTCATTGGTATATAATCTAATAATTCATTGTTTAATAACTCTCTATGTTCTCTAAAATCTGAAATATTCAATGTGAAAAGATGATTTATAAGAATTTAGTATGATGGGTTATGAAAAAGAGAACCAAATAATTTTTTTACTTTAACGCTTTTTTTTACATGCAAGTAAAGTGTAACAGGTTAGCAATTGAACAATGGCTTAATAGGAGAACAAATACAGGATAGATTACTCAATTAAAATTAAATGGGGCAAATTTATATTCTTATGGTACCTTGAAAATTTTCTTTACATCTGATGCCACAAATTGTTATCTAGCATAGTTTAGTTTTAATATTTTGAGATGAAATTATATTTTACACTAAACCGAAAATTGCATAAATTCCAAGTCACAATCATATCGCCTTGCCCCAAAACAAAGAGATGTAGCTGGTCACAGTGAAGCTCACTTGTGCATTGAACTTACAAAACCCAGCTCAACCCAGTTAACACTTCTTGGTCGGCAAAGTGATGAGCAATGCCGGCTTTTGGGGATCAGAACATGTTATATTTGGCAGATTAAGAGCATGAAAATCACGTACACAAGCATCCAAATGAGGAGGATGAAGTGTTCACATGCCCTTGTCTTCACAAAAATGGAGAGCGATGCGGCTAAGACAGACCAGTGATGATTTTGAGTCTCTCTTACACCCCCAACCTCAACCCAAGCACAAGTTTAGTTTTACTAATAGAAGAGATATATACATATACACACACACACATATATATATATATACCATGTCAATATTTATACCCACACAAGGTGTGAACGAATTTAGCGATGCTCATGCCCAGCTGCTGTTTGAATTACGCGCGCATGTGAATTTCTGACTTCTGGGGCTTGGAGTCTTGGACAGTTCTTCCATGGGGATTTAAGGGGGTCGGCATGTTCAACAATCATAGAGCCTCCGTGGTCTCGGAGTTATTCATCTCATAATGTGACCCATACCTGCACAGTCCTGAGTTATTGAAACCCATCTCTTGTATCCGAACTTAATGAACTGAAAACGCCAAGATCCATGGAAACGAAGTAATTCGAAGCCTAAAAGTTTTGTACTTTCAAATATGATATCATACACTAATACCGCTTGTTAAATATTAAACTAGTCTTATTTGCAGCTTTAATGGTTTAATGGTTTAATGGCAAACTAATACCTTACTTGCAGCTTTAATGGTTTAATGGCAGACATAACTACTCTCCAGAAATGGTTGATGAACAAACTGGACAGTTGGTTGTTCATCTTTTTTGTTTGATGAGAAGTCTATCAGTTCCACCACCCATGGCTCTAAAGTCCAAATGGGCATAACACTTTAGAAAACGATGGTAACAAGAATACGCCCAAGAAAAGAAGTCATTCTCCATGTCGAACGTACTCACCACCACCCACAGCAACCCTGGCTTTCCATATTATATATTCCCTCTAATATAAAAACGTGTGTTAGATGGAAAGATTTATCGTTTAAGAGCAACTAATAACTAAATGGGTAACAAAATGCGGATCACGGGGCGAATTGAAGACATGGGCGAAGTAGCTGGCTTCCAGCAAAACCGCAAATTCAGATGTAATCATGTGACAGATTTAGTTGATCCTAATTCCCAAGCACTTGTGAGATAAACTCATTAAATTGGATCAAGCACCTGAGCCAATTGCAAATTTGTTGGCCTGCCGATCAAGAATTAGGAATTAATTTTCTAGTTGGACAGCCGGCTGATGGCACATATTGATGTTTGTAATTAATCGATATAACTACTAATAGTTTCTTTTCTGATCTAATGTTTGATCAGTAAAAATTCTTGGTCGGCAAACCGACCAATTTGCACTCTTCAAAACAGGGATAGTCTTAATTTTCTGACTTGTGTCTTTCTAGTTTAGCCGCGGCTAAATTTATTCAAGTCTCCCCTCTTTATCAACTAATCAACAAAAATTACCATAATTTTAAATATCGTACTGGTGATTATAGCAACTGGGGTATATTTGGTTCAATTGGGTTAAAACCTTATTATAAAATTATAAATAAGATACTTCATTATATGTTAAAAATATATATTGTAAAAATTTTATAGTAAAAAATTAGGTACCGATTAAAATGATATAAAAACTTAAATCATATCGGATTTAAGAGTAGTATATAATATACCGGGTATAATTGGATTGTACAATATAATATTTAAAACTTTAAAATTTTAGCGAGACTGGTTACTTAAACCCGTCAAGGGAATTCGGCTCAAGTAACCTAAACTTGTAAACTAGGTATTGGATAATATTTACAAAAACTTTTCGAGGTCTTTCATGTTGACATCCCTAATTTATCAAGCCAACTGGCCTTCCTAACTCAACCAAACCTTACCAAAGTTGGTTATCATTCAAATCCTAAAAACTTTTGGATCTCCCAAGTAGGTGCAGGTGGTACTGTAACTCTTAGTCCCTCCAAAATTGGGTCATTTAGGTTATAAATGGAATGATCACTCTAAAGGTAGTACATCAACCAATTTTAAACCACTCTATTTCATGTTCAACCATTTTTCTCACTTGAATAATAAGTCATATAATACGACCAAAGTTACTCATCTTCCTAATGGTCAGCAAAATGACAACAAGAATGGTAATTATCGTCCACGTACGTATTATACGGTCATTTTCCAAGCCACTTGGATAATATGACCAAGAGTGCGACGCCGGTGAGGGTAGCTGATCCGGCAGCAATAGGGGAAGGGAAAAGGCGGTTGAGGGTGGTGGGTTTTGGGTTTTCTTTTGTTCGACCCAAATAAATTGGTTTGAACCATTGTTGCAAAAATTGATCGATTCCCCCATTTTATTTGCATAGGTGAAAAATCGAGTCAAAATAAAACACAGTCGAGGGTTTGGAGAAAGAGAAGTGTCAAGTAGATAAAAATGGGTTAGTAGCATTTTCATAATTAAAAATTAACTCGATTCTATAGTGATTAATTTTAAATAATTAAAAATAAATAAAAAATATTATACTATATTTTATAATTAATAACCTATCGATTTTAAGTGATTTAAATAAGCCAATTCATGTCTGATTTTTAATAAATCAATCACATTTAATAATTCCTTCTCGATCTAATTCAAAGTTTAATTTTAATTTTACAATTATAACTTGAACCAATGCTAACGAATGATTGCAATATGGCTAAGAGAGAGGCACCAAGAATGGTCATTACGATTCACGTACGTGCCCTCTGTCATTGATGTTGAAATCTACGAAATGTATGAATTGAGAATCCCATGCATGAATGATAGCTTATCTTTGAGGAGTGTGCATTAGATCTAAGTCAATTTTGGGTGCTCCTCAATTTCATAAATATGACCCTTTTTGTTTTATTTAACTGAAACCGCGAATCAACAGAAGACAATGTAGGAACATGTATGAACATTCTTATATGGATTAGTGTGGTAAAGAGCAATTAATCAATTAATTAATTAATTGAGTTGGTAATTCTCCAAAGCTGGATCCAACCTGAGGGGGTATGAATCTCCACACGTGATGGGTCCCTCGTGCCACATGGGGGCACATTTGGATAAATGTGTAGATGCAAAGCTTAGTGGTGCCCACATGTTGTACCATTCCCACATGGTAGCCCCACATGCTGTTGTCAGCATTAAAGACAGGAAAGTTCAAAATGTTCTTATGATTAGTGAGAATTTTAGTAACAAAGGAGCACATTTAGTCGCCCGTTTAAGCGTCCACAATTATAATGTAGTAGAAATTCTTCTGCACTGAGGGGTTCTAAATATAGAAGACCAACTATTCAAAATTTGTAATCATGTCGGTATCCAATATTTTTAAGGAATATTTTAGTTGATTTGAATAGGATAGTACTCTAAAATACAGGGTGAATTAATATTTTATTCACAATTTAAGAGTGTTGTGTTTGTCATTCACGTTTAAAGGGTTTTTTTCATAATAATTTAATTACCCTTAATTGGGTAGGTTATATTAAAAATAATAATAATTTTCTCAAAAAAAAATTGGGCTTTCATCTAGGCAAGACTCACTAACCTAAGTCCGGCTGCTCGCCACCACCACCACTTGACTAAGCTGAGTGGCCAGACTTAGGCCAAGTGACAGGGAGGTTAGGACGGCTTGTCTATTTTTTTAATTTCTTTTATTATACCCACACAATTTAGGGTAATTATTATGAAAAAAACCTCAAATAGTAAATAATATATAAGACACTTTTGAATCGTAAATAAGATATTAATCACCTTTTCTCCCTATCAAAATCAATTATGATGCCTATGAAATTTATGAACTAGTCCTAAAATTGTTCGTCCTCCTAATTCTGTAGAGTTCGTGCATGCATTTCTTAAAAAGTTTGTCCCCTGTTACGTGTAAAATATTGTTTAGGTTTGAAAAGTGCGGAACAAATAAAAACCTCTATCGTTCAATAAATGAGCAAATGATAATGAAATTTATTTCGTTAAAATTGTATAGTTAAATGAGAATTATTTAATCACTATTTATAAGCCCATGACCAGTCAAATAAGTATTAAATATAAAAAAATGTTCATAATAATTATTTTCTATTTTTCTAGCAGCCATTAAGTTGGCCAACAAATAATTGATATGCCGTAGAAGAAAATTAAAAAAAACTCAATGCAAAAGTCAAATAGATGGTGACTATTATGAGTAACGAGGCGAATAATACTCAAATGTTGCCGAAGGAGTTGTAAATATGGAGAAGCCAATGGACCAATTTTCTAGCCATATTTTTTAAGATTTTTAATGATAAGAGATTGATAAAATAGTTAACATTATAAATATATCGGTTCATCATCAATTGATATCTCATAAATAGGTCCCAAGGAGGATGGTATTGATATTATTTCTCGAATGTAGGCTTAACTGTCGCAAATTATTGTAGCCTCACTTTTCTAAAAAATATAAAAACAAAATATAGTCGGCTCGACTAGATCTGACCATGAACGACCAAATCTACTAGAGCCTGATCGCCGTAAGCAATTAGGTTATTTTTTAAAAAATATTTTTTTCAGATGAAGACAATTTTGGCATTATAATAAAATTTTCCTGTTTTTAGTAATTATACTTTATTTTTTCACTGTATGGAGATATAAAAAACTTTTTTGGTAAAAGTTAGGTTAAAAGTTAAAATTTTAGTTATTAAAAATCATTAAAATTTTCAATAAGATAAATTTCTATTTACATTTTTCATTTTAGGTATAGATATTGTGTTGTATGCCGCTAATATTTTAGATAGATCTTAATTTTATAAATATATTCTAAATTGAATGAAAAAATTAATAAATTATGCATAATAATTAGAAGTAGGCTTTGATTTTAAAGATAAACTCTAAATTGAATGAAGAGAGCATAGAATCTAATTTCAAAGATAAATTATAATTAAATAAAGATATAATAAATAATAATAATTTAATATATTATTTTATTTTACTGTATGTTGATTGGGTAAGGATCTTACTTTCCATCAAAGTGTAACTTTAGTTACTCTTTTATTAATATAAAAGGGTCGACACTCAAGAATTGGATTATTACTTGGTGCTCAAAGGTCCAAAACAATAATTTGGTGATAATGATAATTTTGTCTCGATCAAAGACAAACATAGTCATATAATTCAAACAAATGGCTATATATACTTTGAGTTGTTATTTTCTGTTATTAATAAAAGGGTAATAAAATATCAGTCTATAATTAAAAGTATTAAATGTGACTAATCAAAATATAATAATTTTTAAAAAAATATTATAGTTTATTTTCTCATTTAATTAAGATATATTTTTAAAGTCAAAATTAATATTGGAAATTTATTTTAAAATATCAAATTATTATAATTATCTCATTTTTCAGTAAGGAATTATTTAAAACATTTAAATTTATTTTTAATATAAGACTCAGTGCAAAATTTTGACTAGTATTTAACTTTTTATATACGAGGAAAATAATTTTTTTATAAATTACTTATGGAGACATAATTTTAAATATTAAATCGGACCACCCACTTGTACCCAAGATACCACATACTACTTTTTGACATGGCACAGTTTAAAATTTCATACAATTTTAATTTGTAACTAGTTTTTGAATATTAAAATTTCGTAAAATCCAATATCTTTTGTTGAAAATTATAATATTTTAATCACTATTTAATAAAATATCCATGATAAAATATATTTTTAACATTATATCAAATATTTTACTATAATTTTAAAATCTAGCCGGTCTTGTTTGACCCGGTTGAACCAAATATACCCGTACTTGCTCTAAATATGGTGTAACAACATGTACAAGATTTAAACCTATGGATCATATACACATCGAATCGAATCAACCCTGACTCGGTCCAAATCTATTCCGAATACTTCAAATATATGTTATATTTTCTAAAATTATAAACATTAATTAATAGATGAATCGGATCAAAGAAATTGGATTGGGTTGGAGCCTTGGACATCCAAACCCTTCCTTGAAGCAAACCCCTTTGAACTCCTACAAGCGGGACCGCCCTACCTGGGCCCAACCAACAAGCCACCAAATGGTCCCATGGGCCGCGACCCACATTTATAAATTTTCATCTCCTCCCACCTTCCCCGCCCACGCCACTCCTCCGAAGTTCCCGCCGAGATCTTCGCCATCCATGCCCACCGACCTCTCCCAGACCGCCACCCGCGGCGGTTGCCGGTCGCCGGCGGAGGTGAAGGCGATGGCCATCGCCTCCCTCAACCGCCTGGCCGACCGCGACACCTTCGCCATGGCGGCGGCGGAGCTCGAGGCCATGGCCGCCGGCCTCCCCCGACTCCATCGCCGCGTTCCTCGCCTGCATCCACGGCACCGACGCCTCCCACCGCTCTCCGGTCCGCCGCCAGTGCGTGCGCCTCCTCTCCACCCTCGCCCGCGCCCACCGCGACGCCCTCACGCCGCTCCTCCCCCGCCTCCTCGCCGCCGTCCTCCGCCACCTCCGCGACCCCGACTCCTCTGTCCGCTCCGCCTGCGTCGATGCCGTCGCCGCCGCGGCCGCCTCCGTCACCCTCCCCCTTCGCCCCCGCCTTCCTCAAACCCCTCTCCGACGCCATCCTCGCCAACCACGACGCCCACCTCCAGGCCGGCGCCGCGCTCTGCCTCGCCGCCGCCGTCGACTCTGCCCCCGCCGTCGACGCCGCCGCCGCAGCGCAGATGCAGCGGGTGCTGCCCAGGTTTCTGAAGCTGCTCAAGAGCGACGGGTTCAAGGCGAAGCCGGCGCTGGTCGCGGCGATCGGGAGCATGGTGGGCGCGGGCGGGGCGAGGAGCGAGAACTTGTTGAAGGCGCTCGTGCCGTGCCTGGTGGAGCTTCTGAGGAGCGAGGATTGGGCGGTAAGGAAGGCGGCGACGGAGGCGCTGATCAAGGTGGCGACGGTGGAGGGGCGCTTGGTTGGGGATCATAAGGAGAGGTGTATGTCTGCGTTTAAGGCGAGAAGGTTCGATAAGGTGAGGAAATGATGCTTCTCTTTTGGTCTTGGTTGGATTGATTTGTGAAGTGATCTGAGTAATGTATGTTGGTTTGTGCGAAATGCAGGTGAAGGTTGTGAGGGATTTGATGAATCAAATGATTGATGCCTGGAAGCAAGTTTCTGAAGCATCCTTTGTTGAGAATTCGCTTGTTGATGATTTTCGATCGCCTCCCAAAGGTACAGAGCTGGTTTTGATTGTTCTTTGTATTATGTATGTTGTCATTCTGATTTTTAGATTTAAGAATGGAAATTTTCATTATTATTATGAGTGGAGCTTTCTTTGTAGTGGGTAATATTCGGATCATTAGAGTTTGACATATACAGATGGTTATAATTATGTGTAGATCACAACAGTTGTATGTATTCTGTAGATAACTCTGATATAGCATTCTTAGGAAGCTGGTTCGGCTTATTTATCTGTCTTTTCGGTTCAATGTTTGTAATTGTTGATGCATCTGCTTATATAATAAATGATGCAGGGGCTTTAGTTCACTCCAATTTATTGTGGTTCTGTAGATTTACTCAGCTATAGCATCATCTGTCAGTTGGTCTTTATCAGTGTTTTTTTGGTAAAATATATATATGGTAAGATTTCTATTCTCATAACAGATGGTGCTGTTGGCCCTAGACAATCTAGTACAAAAAGGTCTGACGCAACATTGAATGATGTTAGGAAATTTTATCCTACCAAATCATCACCAGCTTTGCAAAACACTGCATCACCAACCAATACGCATGGTAAAAATTCTAGCAACGAAGCGTCTACTCCTCTATCACTGGGAAAGCTTGTTCACAAGTATCCATCTGATAGTAGTGCTGAGATCACTTCTGGTGATTCTTCGGTTACAACTGTTGTTAAGAAGAGCGACCAGAACAATGATGGGGAAGATGAAAGAAGTTCAAAGACAAAGTGCTTTGATAATCAATCCAAACTAGAAGTTAAGCGTGTACTTTTTGGCAAGAGCAGAGATGAAAAAATTCGCAAGTTCTCCGTACCAAGGTTTCAGTCCCGTGTTGTTCCATTACCGGATATAGATACCATGGAATCTTCTGTAAATGGCCCTGTTGTAGAAGAATTCAATGAAATCTTGCGGGAGGATAGTGATTTATCAGTCATTAGAAATCAGCTGGTTAACATTGAGAACCAACAATCAAGCTTGCTTGATCTTCTGCAGGTACATATTTTATAGAAATTTACAAATTAGGTGTACTTCTCTAAGGTAGGTGTTTGTTACTTGGTAGCTGATGAATTAATTACTCTACTTTTTGGTGAACATCGTATATATTCAGTTGTAATTGCTCTTAGAAAAGCTTTTTGGTTACACTGGAAACCACTTTTATCTGCAAGAGAGAAGCCTCACAAAGCCGATGATTCCATGCCTGTTATGTGCTCCATGAAAGACACTAATAATGATCATTGAGTGATATGTTGCCAAATTAGAGTATTTTGTGTTTTATGCTGTTATCTTCTGTGGTTTTGGTTCTGAGAGTGCTTTGTCATTCACTTGCTAGGTTAATCTTAGCCAATATGTGATAGTTTATTGAATTCGTTGCTGATTTTACTTTTTCCCATCTTTCTTTAGAAATTTATCGGGAACTCACAAAAGGATTACGGTCTTTGGAAACCAGAGTTCAAGGCCTCGAGATAGCAATAGATGAGATGTCATACATGGCTGTCTCAAGCTCAAGAATAAGAGATACGGACACAACTGAAAATACATGTTGCAGATTGCCTGGCACAGAGTTCCTGAGCTCAAAATTTTGGAGAAGAATGGATGGAGGAGGATATTCAAATTCTAGGTTATCGGTTCCTGGAATGTCGCCATGTTTTGGATGTTACAGGCTAGAGAAGGGAAGAACTAAACCCCACAGGGAACTGCTATTGAATCCGTTAGCAGATGTACAGTCATATGCAAGGTTAGACACTTCATCATGTGCAATGTCAGTGGCATCAATGAATCCGACAGTAGCGGAAAGCCAAATGATTTACCATTACAGTTCGCAAGAGATACCGCCTGTCATTTAGTACTAGTTTGCCACTCATTAATCAAGTGATTATGATAGTGTCATAGCCTGCTATTACGTTGTGTTACTTCTCCTAGTTCCCAAAATACATATTTCTGACCTAAAAAATTGATAGTGTTTTTTCTGAAAGAAATCTTGCTAAAGCCGTTTAGGGATAATTCAACTTTATATCATCATGGGTACATATTTTGCTCTAATCTCGTGGCCTAATAATTGATAATAAGTTTTTGCATTGTTCTGACATCTACTTCATTCAATTACCCTACAGTGGTGAAGCTGCACCTGTATACAGTGTAGTTGGTATTTGAAGCCATCGCACGTACAGCTTCCTGGAGCGTTTGTTGCTGCTGCATGCTCATTTCCAGCTCAGCAACATTCTTCGAGTCCACCAGATCAACTCGGCAAGCAGTCCTCCTTCACCATTTTATTGTTATAGAGAGATAGTAAAATGGGGAAATAGTGAGCGAGATCTTGAATATAACATGAATTACGGCAGGTGGGTATGTGCAGTCTCGTATGTAGTTAAATTGTCCTGCTGTTGTTTCAAGTCGACTTCTTGTCGACCATTTGGAATCGATAAACAAACACTCAAACTCAATGTAAATTACCGTACTTTCCCCCATCCAATAAGGATTCTGCTGTAGACCAAATTTCTTGTAGAGATAAGAGAAATACCTATTGACTGTGCAATAGTGGATATGTACGAATGCTTAGCTCTGATGTTGCACTGGGAAAATGCTCTTTTAAAAATTAGCTGGTTTACTAATTTTGCTCCAACTGGAAGGAGATGAACTGTTTAATTTAATTTACTTTCACACTCTTGCGCATATTCAAATATACTATGAGTAAACATGTATTGCCTTTGTACATCCAATGTTGATTTTCACATTCCGATCTACAAGTAGGAGGTGGCTGACTGTGGTATCTTTCTCCCTGATAGTTCTTTTGGTGATCAATTGCTCATTTAAGATGATTGAGTATTTTTCTCTTCCCTCTATGCATAGTCTGACTACTCATTTTTAAGCGTGTATTGTCTGGTCTTCACTATTGCATGTGGTGCTCTTGTTTGATTAATCGCAAAACCCATGTGGCTTGCTTACCTTGTCTTATTATCCAGCTCTCACAAAGCTTAATGTTTCTTACTTCTATTGATTCTATTGTTCTCTCTTATTTTAGTTTCTCTGTATACCAATATTCAGAATTTGGATTTCTTGAAAGATATGATTTGGTAGTTGGTAGTAAGGTCAGCTCTCGTATCAAGACCCAAAGAATGCCACTTCATTTTTGGAAAATTGGTGAAAAAAAGCTCAGTTGGAGCCAAGAAATTAAGCTTTTGTATGGGTGAGTAAAGTTTCAGTAAATTGGTGAATAAGCTTAATATAGTCGTGCTAAGAAATTAACATTAAGTTCAAGGAAGAGCATGGAACATATTTTTATGCAAATGAACTGGGCAGAACCAAATAGTGGCTCCTCCTATGTTATATGTCTGTAAATTGTGCGAAACAAGCAAAATGGTTTTCTTCTAGACAAGGATCGACAAATGCACACAACACAGGGAGAACATATGGTGGCCGGTGGTGTGTCCAATCAAAGATTGGTTGCTGGTTCTGAAGTAGGCGGAGTGATTTTAGGTTGGCTTGAGTTGGTTTCCGGTTCCGTTTGGATGCCATTATGTGGGGTAAATGGGCCATATCTGCTATGTGTATCGTAAGTCCATGGGCAGTTACGAGATGCAGTGAGAGTTGCCAGATGTAGTGAGAGTTATTGTTTTAATTGTGGTTTTTTACTTGATTTATGCCTTGGTGTTGTTAGTTGCTCCAAGTTGTGTTTTTTTTTAAAAAAAGTTTATTCGTAATAAAAGTTATAACGGCATGTACATAAACAAACTGTTAGAGGGTAGATAAAATGACTAACAAATAGGTACGAGTTATACCGACTAACATAGTACAGAGAACTAAAGAGGCAAAAACAGCCTAAAACATCCAAATGTTAATCAAGATAAACAATACAAACAAATCAAGAATATAGTCAACCCACAAGCAGGGGAAGAAAGAAGGAATTATTGCACACTGGCGACCTTTAACGACGCTCCCCACAGATTACCCCACTAAAATTTGAAAATCCAAAGCCGTCGTCGAGAGGAGACAAGGCTCAAAGCAAGGTGGAAAAAGCCCCAAAATTGGATGTGGGGAGAAAAATCAACAACTTCTAAGCATGCAAGTAATTAGAAGCATTGAGAATTAGTCATCGTCTGTAACTAGATTGTATTGTAAATTTTATGTAAAAGAATAAAGTATAGGGAATAATTGAGACGAAAAAATAAAATGTCTCATTTGGAGAAGAAATGAGGAAGATCGAGACTTAAGAGAAAAAGGAAGGGGGAAGGGGGTAGGTAAGGGGTTGGCCGAAATAAACGGCCCAGCTAGGGTTGTTGTGAGTTTAGTTTAGGGCTGCTTTTAGAGTATATATTTGGAAGTTTTAGGTACCCTAAAACATGCATTTAGAATCAGAATGTGTATAGACTATTTTAACTATTTTGACTTTTAGTAGCTTTGACTAGTTTGACTTTTAGTAGCTTTGACTAGTTGGACTTTTGATCCCCTCTTTTCGTTCATATAATTATCTTTTAGCCTGGCTTTGGGCTGGTCAAAAGCTTTCGGTTATGTATAAATGGGTTCAGCGATGGGTGCCACGTCTTTAGCAGGGTAAGCTCCTTGTTGCTTATTGGACTGCAAACTGTAAATACATGCATGCAGTTTGGAGTTTACACTTTCACCTAATCTTTTCGAGAGGCTATATTTAACCTCTCACCTTTCTTCATCCGGACTCCTAAGAAGGCCTACTGTATTCATGGTTTTGTTGCCGCCGGCAACCAAAGCTGCTTTCGTCGGCGGGAGTCGACAGAAAGCAACTGTGAAGTTCACCGGATTTCTAGAACTCATTGCAGACCACCAACTTTACAGTCTCATATCTCCTTTATCCGGCCTAGTTTGATAGGTCGTTTTCACAATTGAACTCTCCTTTTTCCCTTCTTTCATCCCTACTTGGCAATTTATCAATCCGATGCTGCCGCCAATGAGCTTCGGAAGTTCACCAAAAAATTAGTTTTAACCATGCATCGGTTCAACTTCCGTCTACGTCCGTCGTCAGCATGAGTTATGGTCGCCTCTCTGATGTGGGCTATTGTTCTGGGTTGTTGCCACCCTTTCCCGCCATCGTGGTTGTTGCCGGCAATGCACGAAAGTTTGTTGGGAAACAATCAATAGCGTCACTTTCGTTTGTTGGAAAACAGTCAAAGCTGTCACTTTTCTCTCCATTTTTTGGTCAGTCGCCCCCTCCCGCCCTCGACCACTGCCGTGCATCAACTCTTGGCCGGTTGTCAGCCGGTACCCTTGCCGGCCGGAGATGCCGCCGTTGGCCACAGGCGTCGATTATTCTGTTGAACATCGCACCCATCACGGGCATTTTAGTAAATAAGTTTGCCGTCTGAAAATCACAGTCACTTTATGTCGGGAAATTAATGCTGACCTCTATTTTAGTAATTTCTGATTTCAGAACCCTATTTGTTGATTCCCTCCGTTGTAACTCCATTTTAGTGATTCTCAAATTTTGAAGTTTCTAATTTTTAGAGAATTAGAGTTGTCAATTACTAAGCTAGTATTCTGTCAAAAAACTTTATTATAACTATTTGTTATTTAAAATTTTTTCCTTTAACTAAGCCAATAACCAAGTTTATAAGCTTTTATCATCTTTACCCATAATTTATTCAGATAGCCCAACCAGCATGGCAAGCCTCTTGCGTGATCAGTCCAACTTGCTCGGTCTAAGCCTAACTTGGCCTATTTTTTATATGTTTTTAATAAAAAAATTTATTTTTATATTAATATCTCTATAATTTTTATATAATAAATATAAAAAATTATTATAATCTTATAGGGTACTGGAAGACTCACGATTATATTCTCACATGGAGTTGGGCCTCTCCCATCCCAGGGAGTTGAGGATATTCTAGGAATAGGAAGAGCCACTGTTAAAGGGGATAGAGAAATCACAATTAGTCAAATGTCTAATATAATTAATTTTTAAATTTAAACTCGGGTTCTCTAAATAGACCGGCCACTCGAGCCGAGCCGGCCCGGCCTGATTGGCCAACAACTATGGCCCAGCCAGAATTTGCTTATGGCTGGGCTTGGGCCGGGCCAGCCATATAACGGGCCAAGCATCATGCCGGGCCGGATCGGCCCACCGGGCTCCAGCCCACTTGAAATTCCTAAACATAACCACGTTTTTACTAGTTTACCATCGACTTAGTGGGGAATATATGGTTAAATTAATTAAAAATTATATATCACAAATTGAACTTTATTAAGTTTGTTAAAAATTAAGTTGTCTAAATTAAATTCTCATTCACCAAATATATATGTTTCAATCATCCAAACTATGTTAGTTACTTTAATTATTAGAAATTATGAAATAGATAAATAAAAAATCAAAATTAAGTACATTCATTAAATTGACACTGTAGCAAATGAAAGTATCAAGTTAATATGAAGGTAAAAATGAGTTTTAAAGTTACATATAAAATAAATAAATAATATTTGGTCAATCAGTTATAGCATTGATTTTATAATACTGTTATTTATATTTATAATCTATTTGTTTAAATTATTCGAGTTTTTAACAGCTTCTCTTATATAGTTAATAAAGTCTTCACCATTTATGGCCCATTTAATTTGGATTGGTTGGTACAATTGTAAATCGAATGACCATTATTAATAGCCCGACATAGAAACATAGCATACCATTTTGTATTTTTTAGACACTCATATTGTTTTATACTAATTAATTAAGTGGTTTTAAATTGCGTTTTAATACTATTTAATTTAATTAACACTATTATTAACACTTAATGATTATATATTTTCACGTTGAGCATTGAAAAATGAGATTTTTTGTTTATTTTCATAGTTTATGGATTTTCTATTTATTTTATTAATTAATTAAGCATTTTTAATTTTTATTTATTAATTTTTATTGGAAAATCATCGATCTTATTTTTAGAAGATTTTCCTATAGTATTGAACATAAAATAATATTTTTGGTTAAAATTTCATATTTTATTTCTTAGCTGATGATTATATTTTAATATTTTATTATTTTTTACTCTTGTTATTTTGAGTTATTTTGAGACATACTCAATATATTTACTTGACATTTTCCATGTTTGGGTACCTAATTAGTGCTCACATTTTTTTAATTCAATTATTGATCATTTATTTCCCCTCATTTTGCATGTCATGTTAATTGTTAATTGATTGATTCCTTGAGCACATATATTCATGCACAAATTATTTAGAGTGGTTAATGGTATTATTGAGGTCAGTTACGAGACACTAGGTGCCGAATTTCAAGCTTGCCACTTAATTGGTGTTTGGAAATTGGATCACAAGGTTCATTAAGAGTCACTTATGTTTTCTCGCTTTACTTGATTTTGATTGATGAGTTATAAAATGGATTTTATGAAAAACCCATTAATTTGTGCTAATTAAATGTAGTGTTTTTTGGATTTCTTCAAAGATGAGATACATTGAGTTGTTTTTAAAAATCTATATACTTGAAGTAAATCACCTTCTTTGGATAACACTCATGCAAATAAGTCAATCATGCTTGCAAGTATTTTATATTAGGTTCTATTCGACTTGAACTCGTGCTCATTAATTTTGTGTTTGAAAAAAATACTTGGCTCGAAATAAATAACTCGTTAAACAACGAATAGAACTTGAGTTAAGGAATGTTCGGCTCAGCTTGGCTCAAAACTCGAACTTGATGTATTCAAATTCGAAAAAAATTGGTTTGACTTGGCTCGTGAATACTATTAAAGCCGTATTGAGTTTATATAGTGTTGAAAAGAAAATTTTGATCATATATAAGTTAAATACAAGCAAAACACAAATATTCGCTCGGCTTGAACTTGATTCGAAAATATAACGAGCTAAATACTAGTCAAGCCTAAATACTATAAATTTTAAATGAGTTTAACTCGACCTATAATATATCAAAACTTATCAAATACTCAAACAAGTTCAAATATATTCATTAAAAATTATATTAAATTCAAAAATATTTTTATCTGACTTAACTCGTTTACACCACCTGAGTCGAGTTGAGGTTAGCTTTTGGACGCACGTAGGGAAGAGGGGTAAATTTGGTGAAAAATATGAGGAAAGATAGGAAACAGAGCCACCTCGGGGACACAGAATGTACCATGGTTGCATGAATCGGAATCGAAATCGGAATCAGTTTTCCAGGGAGTCGGAATTGGAATCGGAATCGGTCTGAATCGGCCAGGAATCGGTTCAGTTGAATCGGTCCAAATTAGTTTAATCGATCATATATAATAATTTGACAATTCATAATATAAATATATTAAGATTAGGTATTGATGTTATTTTGATATTATTCTGTGTATTATAGTTTATGATATTTTTAAATTATTTAGAATTAATTATTATTTGTTAACTCTGAGTTAGACTCGAGTCAACTTTTAATTATGAGAATGCCACCCTCCGCCGCCGCCGGCCCGGTTCGGCGGCGAGTCTCGCGGCGGTGATGTTGGAGGATGTCGGCAGCCCAGTTAGACGAACAGTCGGCGGCCCGGAGTCGGTGGCGATTCATGCGTCACAGCCTGATTCGGTCTGGCCACACATCGGCGGCAACGTTGCGAGGTCGGCAGCCTGATCGGCGGTGAGCCCGGAGTCGGGGACGCACGGCGGAGGGCGAAAACGAGGCGGCGGCAGGCGGACGAGTGGCGGCGGTGTGGGGGAGCGGGTTTGATTTTAGGTTTTTAAAATCCAAATTATCATTTTACTCATGCTTAAATAATTTAATAAAAATCATACCTAAGGTATTTTAGTAATTTCTTAAAAAACGATTCCGATTTAAATCGGCCGATTCCGATTCCAAGTTAAATCGGTCGGAATCGGTCGAATTTAGGTGATTCGGTGACCGATTCGAGGCCGACGATTCGGCCCTAAAATCGGATCGTGCAATGCCGATCCGATTTAAATCGGCCGATTCTGCACGAAATCGGCCGATTCATGCACCATAGGAATGTACACGTCCCCGCGTGTGTTCTTGATACCAACTCGCCTTCTTTTCGAGGGCCTATCATATATTCCCTGCTCAAAGCCAATTATATTATATATATGTATATGCTTTGCGGATTTTATGTGATTTGAAGGCTCCAGATTATTTTAGTTGTGTGGTGTCAATTTGGCTACACCTTTGGCTTCGACGTAAATATATAGATATTATATTATGATCATGCATGTAGCCTGTGATATATATTATGGTATTTACATAATCGGTCCGCTTATTTAATATTATTTCGCTTGTGCCAACTTCAACCAATACATTAGCTTTGAAACATTCCACTCGACGGAAGGAGATTTTTTATCTAAGGCCCGTGGTACCATACTCCCGTGCGCCCGTTCACGTATTAAATAAGATTTAAGATTTAGAGTTTAGGGTCGAATTAGTATCGAGATGGGTCTAGGCTCGTGACTCATCGGGAAAAAATGGTTCGGTGAACAATGGGTCATCTGTTGCCTACAAAAAAAATCCAGACCATGCATAGTCCCCCGCTAAACATACCCTCCGACCGCTATTTACGTTCGCCCATTCTCCGTTTACCCACCCCTAAGACTGAAATTGTTTATTGACTGCCTTGGTACCATTGTACCACATACTAATGCCTTGTGCACCCACACCTTTCCGAGACCTTGGCACGCCACTGTTCCGGCCAGTTTTTTATCAATCCAAACCAGGCCAATTTGGTTCGGATTGCCATGATAAAATTCAATCCAAAATTTAGTTTTTAGCTTTCTATCCTTCGGACGGCACAAAACTTGGAACTCCACTGTTTTTTACCGATGCTGTGGCTAAGTTATTTTCAATCATTTGAAGCCAGATTAACTAAACTAAAGCAGGATATATATTCGAAGGCAAGTCAACTTAAAAATGGCAAACTAATTAATTGTTTGTTCGAATTTTAAAATTAACGAAAAAAATAATGAATTTGCAGCTAAAAAGGCATGTGTGGGACAAAGTTCAAATCATATAATAATTTGTTGTTTATTTTAAGAATTTTGACTCTAAACCTTACGATAATCGGATGTGAAGTAAAAAGGATCCCTAGAATTTTGTATCTTTACATCTTCATATTATAAGATGAATGAAAGTAAAGTCCATAGTATATCGTAACCTTTTGTCTTCCCTTATGATGATAACGAATGTGAAATCCCTGATATTTCGTATCCTTACATCTTCCATAGTATGTAAAGTTAAAGAGATTTCTAGAATTAACTCAAGTAACCATTCAGTGATATGAATGAATATATATAGAGAGTTTTAGGCACTATATATATAGTCCCCAATATTTTACAGTTTCCCAACCAAAGCCCAACCCTCAAGCCCTAAATATTATTACACGGCACACACCCCTTCCCAACCAGGCCTCAGGAAATGACGTCACGAGAGGAGAGCTTTTACCTTACAAAACTAGTGCAGGAAGTCAAGCACGTTGACCTTCATGGAGAAGGAGGGTGTTGCAGTCCTCCCTCACAGGGGCTCTCCATGGAGGAGAGCAACCTCCTCTGTGCAGCATGGAGGAGGGTACCCCCTCTGTGCAGCCTATGCACATGTTATTTGTGTCAGCCGCATAACCTTTGATGTTATCTCCTCTGTGAAAGAAGGCTGACGTCTTCATGTCGTCGGCATCTCCACCTACAATACAGTTTGGAAGTTGGAAGTTGGAAGTTGCAAACATCTACGTTAAATTCACACAAACCTCAATGTGGTTTCCATAACCAACACAAATTTATTTTATAAGAAATTGAAGAATAAATAGGTGAAATCCTTTAATTTAGTCTTACATTTAATAATTATTAGGGTAATATTATGTTTACAAGTAACAATAAATTAGATATCTTTAATTTTGGTTAACCAACCTATTAACATTCACTTTTGATCATGTCGTTACAAATGCTATCAGAATAACCTAGTTCTGTATTAGATGATGGTCAGATGGTCAGAACTAAAGATGTTGGCTAAGAACTAAAGATGTTGGCTAAATTATACGGGTCACGAACCAAAGAAGTCATTTAGGATGATGGGGATAATTAATGGTATAGGAATTTTGAGAATTAAATTTTCTAAGGTGGGTAGATAGTGAGATCCATCAACTTCATCTCATATTTAATAACTACTAGAGGTATTTTATTTATAAAGTAATAATGAGCTATAAATTATTAAATTTGAGTAATTATTAAATTTCAGTTAACCACTTTTAAACAGATAACTTAGGCCTTAGGCCTATTTGTTTAGACTCTAAATCGGGTTGTTACAACTAGTTTGCACACTTCAATATCTACCTACATGGGGTGTTGCTGGAAGATCACTCAAAACAATAGTTTTGATGAGAGAAACTTGTCTAGTGAAATTGGCCAAAAAAAGTGTTAAGAGATGCTTTCGGCTATTGGACTCTCGCCATCTAGGGGTAGTACTCTTGCCTGCCCATGGATTTGGCAGCAGTTCAAAAGGTTGACCTATTCGGGAATCTCCGAATCTATGCTTATTTTCAACTCCCAGACCTATTCGGGAATCTCCGAATCTATGCTTATTTTCAACTCCCAGAAGTATTTCATCGCTTACTACACCCTTCTTCGTCTCAGGGTGCCTAGGTATCCATCGTAAACCTTTCCTCATTTGAACCTCGCCATTAACATTAAGGCTATGCCCCCTTTGACATCTCTTCATCTGCAAAGAATTCTCGACATGCAAAAGGCAAAGGGCTGATCTTTAAATAGGAAAAAGAATGGATCTGCAGGGTCCCAAATGAAAGACATGGTAACTTTTTTGAGTGAAGTTGTGGTTGCTAATCCCCCCTCAAACGATCTCGCGGCATATTTACTGCATGTTGCGTACTTCCTGATTCTTGCGCACGACGAGGAAAGAGTGGCCGCTCAAGCCGCATTATTTACGCAATTCCTTGAACTGATCGGTACCTTACCCTCCAAAGCACCCTTGGTCCTTCTTCAGGTATGAATTTACCAGCCCAACCTCTCTTGAGAAGAAGTCTATGATCAAGAATTATGGCTACTCTTGGTTCATTGTCTCTTCCGCAGAGGAGAAATTTTATAACGCTTGAAAAAAAATTAGAAATTCTATCTTATGCATGGTTTGGCTTCAAGTGCTGACGAGGAGGATTATACTAGGCGCAGGAGCGTGTCTTCATTGCCTGAAAGAAGCAAATCAAGGAGTGTTTCACCGCATCGGCGGTCACGGAGTGCTTCGCTGTAACAGCGTCGATATCGAATTGGCAGCCTCGTCGGCCCTGCGCACAGCATAAGTCATCAAGTTGTTGAAGTAGTTCTCATATTCACGCTTCATCTTACTATAGAAAGGCATGCACTTGTTGGAGACTCTGAAAGAGTCACAAGGTTGGAATCAATCAAGGGGCGAAAAATGTTTCTTTCCTATATTTTAAAGGAAATTGAAGAATGAATATGTCCGCTTCCTTGTGGACTTCGACATCGACCTACACGAGGAAAGCGATTTTGGAAGATCATTCGAAACAATAGTTTCAGGTAGAGAAGTCAAATTGTATAGGACAAATTGGCAGAAAAAGTGTTAAAGATGCCCAGATATTTTGTGAGTGAAGTTGTGGTAGCTATCCCCCTCAAACGATCTCACGCGGAGGAGTGATATCTGCTGCATGTCGTGTTCGTATGTGATCGAGACCTATTATTGAATTCACTTTCGAGCTTAATTTGTGAGTTTTAATTCAAGATGAAAACCCAAACACATATTTATAAGCTTTGAGAATTATTTTTACATTCTTCTCTAGGTTCACTATATTCAATGTTACCTTTTGATATTCTATTCAATTTTTCTAATAAAATATTAACTATCAAAATGAGGCTTACTTCATCATCCTATTTATCCACAATTTTATTTACATGACCTCCATCTTCCATTTCCTACTATATTTCTCCAATATTGCTTTTCATCTTGGTTTTTTTCATCTCCCTTGCTTAGCTTACTTTTTTCACCCCTTTTATAATGTTTTCTTCGATATAAATGCATTTGCTTGCTACCTTCCCCTAAAACAAATCACTTATTTTGTAAATAGATGATGAAGAAAACTTTCTTCAATATCTCTCTTTTAACTTACCACATTTTCCAATATATTCCGTCTATCTCGGGTCTCTTGATACACGTTAAGGGAACTTTCTTAACCCTCTTCACTCCAAATTCACCGTCTCTTTTTCTTGGGTCCATCAATGTTGCCACACATTTGGCCTTTTTGGGTCCTTTTCCACGATGTCATCTCCCTCCATGAATTAAAAGAGAGTATCAATTACTCTATTCAAATCGTGTAAAATCTCTTTCTTGAATACGGCTTTAGCTCTATACAGCCATATTCAGATTTGCATCTAATTAAACATGCCTCCTTAATGATCATATTTCACAGGTTCTTACTGGAATTTGGTTTTTTACCACTATGTTAAGAGGAAATATAGGAAACAACTTGATAACAATAAAATATGAATGAGGGTAACATGATTCTTTATTTAATAATGATTTTCATAAAATAATGCACTTGTGATATCGAGGTGTGAGTCAATAATAAATATTGGTAACTACAAGTTGTAGGCCACAAAACATATGTGCGCATACATGAAATTGTAGCGGAATAAGGTGGCCACCTTTCCGGCATAATTAGAGCTTAATATAGGTTCATAATCATTAAAAATTTTGATAAATAATTATGTGGAATATATTGACTTAATTTTTATAATTTAATGGCTTAATATTTTTATTACTAACAATGGAATTGTCATCGTAGGTGTGATCATGGATAGTGGGTTAAAGTCGAGACAATTAGAGGACTCTACTATTAGTATATTAAGGTTTTTTTATTTTAGTTGTTATTATATTTCTGGGCTGTTTGGATGGTAGTGGGATTTCGGTTCATTTCATGGGTCTAAGTTGATTCTGAGCGTTGTTTATCTTACATTTTATTTCATAGCATGATATAGAATTTGAATTTTAACCAAAAATTTACATCATAGATTTATTTATGATGTTGATAAATTAATTTAAAAGGCACTTAGTTTTATATTATAACGGGCAAGTCGCTACATATAATGAGCCTTGTTCTGTATTATATAGTGTATTGGACTATGAACATTTACTAGGCTGCTAGTTAGGAGCCAAAGGACATAGGCTGAGGCTACAAACAGGTTAAATCTAGGCTATAAACAAGCTAAATCTAGGAAAGTTAGAGTCCAAATTCTTAAAATAAATAATATATTATTGTATTTTTTGAAACTTGTCCCACACATGACTTACAAGGTGTGAATTCATTATTTTCTGTTAATTTTATAATTTACACACAAAAAATAATTATTTTTGTTACTTTAAAGTTGATTTGCCTCCGACTTGAAATCCTTTGCCCTAATTAATCTGGCCTTTAAATGTCGAAAATAACTTAGCCAAGTGCACTTTACGATGCAAATCCACGCAAATATAGCCTGCCCGGCTACTACTAGTCTAACATACTGGCCAAACAGCTACAAACACCAAAACGTAAATAAAATAAAATGTCACCTAAAAAACCAAAAAAAAAAAAAAATCTCACTGCATCACCCAACTGCCCATGCATTTCACGATACACATATTGCCAATACATCTAGCCCCACATAATGGCATCCAAACCAAACCAAAGCTAAACCAACTCAAACCTACCTAAATATCAACCCGAAATCTTTAGCTAAAAGCTCGACTTTTATATGTAACCCTGTCCTTGGGCGGCCAGATCTGACCTCTCCTAGGTATACTCTAAATATATTTATGTATATACAACCCCCTATGAATAAACAACAATCAACAGCCTAATTCGCAGCTTAACTTTGCCCACTTAGTATCTATATGTCTATTTATGTAATGATAATGGCTTAATGTCAATTGGTTCTACATATGTTGGAAAACTCATCACTTCAATTTGTATAATAAATTTTTTTTCGTAAATGCTGTTTCAATTTGTTGGAGTCACCAAAGCTGGTCTTGTCTCAGCTCTGCTTGACACTAGTTTAATCAAACAAAAATCATTAGTTTTCAAGCCCCTCGAGTGTTCTTGAAAGAATACAACATTGTTACATGCCGAACCAAATTTGAGCCAGCTAGCTTGAAACAAGTAGAACATATGTTGTATTGAATCGACTCGGGTCGATTGCACCCTATTTATAGGTTATATATGCTACTATTGATCACTATTTTGCTCCAGATAATGACATCAAAAACCTCATCTAAACAAATAGCTAGTATGCGTAAACATATATGGGAGCATGTAAATATATAGGAAGTATGATTTATAGATTACTGATCAATGAGACATCAATGTCTAGCTCAGATTTGTTGTCTGAAACTCATTTCTCTTTTAGCCATGTCCATAGCAAATACTAGTCTTATAGGATCTTAAGGTTTGGGCCTCTCCATCTTATAGTAGGACAAGGACCAATTAGATATACAAGATATAAAAGACGTATATAACGAGACAAAGGACTGACAAATATAAGGAAGATGAATGCAAGAGGAAGTGATTGGAGATGCACAAGCCTAGAGGGGGGTGGGGAACAGTGACTAGGGTTTTCTTGTTCTGCTGTGTATGCACCTTTCTATGTGTATGCTACTGTTAATCTTCACTATCAGAACTAAATTTCATGACAATGAAAACAATAATTAACTTCAAGAACTGTACCCTTTGCACATCTTTGGGGTGTGTCTCTCTTGGTTTGTAGAACAATATTTTCTCTCAACTCATTATCTATATTAATGCCATCATTAGCTAAAACCTGCACTTCACATGCTTAATTACTCTAGCAGTACTGATTTTTACTCATCCATTGCATGAACCCTTCCTTCTGCATTTTTTTTCGTCAGTGATTCCTTGTCCATTCATGATGTACGCTACAAAAAAATTGGTTTTTCTCTGCATTTTGAAAAAACGGTGGTACTTTTCTCCACTAATTTTTGGAGTGTAGAAAAGTCTATATTTTTTATATATATTTAGAGATTTTTAAAGATAAGTATGTATTAATTAATTTTCTAACCTTTCTCTGTGCTAAAAAACTCGGAGAAACTTTTCTTTGCCCTACTTTTCTCCAATCCTTTTTCCCCCTACATTTTAAGATTAAGGAATATTTTTGAGGTGGAGAAAATTAAAAAATTAATGCATATTCATCTTCAAATATTTTCAAGCATAGAAAATCTTAGAGTTTTTCTCTACGGCAAAAATTGTCGTCGAGAAAAGTCTTTTTTATTAGCGATAATTTCTACTTGTTAAGAATAATTTAAAAATGAGAGTGATATTCTCAAAGAGCTGTTTATCCGTCAAAACGGAAAAAGTTATAATGGCAAATACAAAGTGTAAATTCCAATGGATAATTCAATTGATTAAAACATCTGAATTAACTAAAATGAATAATAATAGATAGGAAAAAAACCCAAAGATTACCCAATTGCAAGTAATTAACTAGAACACAAATATTATCAGCAATCTAAGCTGGCGCATTTTTTGATGAACTTAAGTAATTTATTAAAAAATTATATCAAATGAATAGTACTATTAAGAGATTCCTTTGCTTAAACTTTCTATGATGAGTGGTGATCCAATATATTTGCAGATGGATTAAGCTGCCTGAGAAAGAGGTTTGTCAAACAACTAAGATGTTCTTGTTTTAAAAACTTAATCTATTTTATTTGAAAGAACAACTTATTCTTTTATCAGCAGCCAAAAAACCAATTAAGGCTGATCTGCAGCTTGAGATGATCATCTCATAAATCATAACAACAATTAAAGATCAACTACCCTAAATTCTAGAATGTCACCAATTGACAAAATTCAAAACAACATACCTTGTAATTAGCAAGCGAGTAACAAACACAAAGAAAGATGACCACCAACCTCACCCATCCAATGGAATTCTAACCTCTGCATGTTTTCCCACAGCTTCCTTGAACTAGAGAACGCTTGACATTGCATTTTGGAACCAGCCCAACAATTTTCTTAGTTCAAGAAAGCTGTGGAAAAGGATGAAAAGGTCAGTGTAAGAGAGGAAGAAGGCATAGAGGAGAGCTGTTCCTCTCCTTGTTCTTGAGATGCTTTACTTATAAAGGCCATGGCACCAAACTTCTTAATAATTGCACCAGCAGCAAGAACTTGGTATTGCGTGTGACATCCAACAGCAATCCTATTTACTCCGTGGGATCCATGCCAGCAACTCTAGGCCCCATCCTCATTCAATATCTGGTACTCTGCATGTCAAACCAATTTGCATTACAACAAAAAAAAATCACTTAGGAGAATGCCCAGCTTCCATATAGATGTGAAGATCTTTTATATCAACAATGGAGCTATAGGAGGATCAATGTCATGTAGTTCTAGAAAGTACATATACACCCAATGTCTTGTCATGTGCTCCTCCTGATTCATCCATTTTGCTAACTGTTCAGAAACAGACCCTCCCAATTGCAAAAAGACAAAGATCAGATCAGAGTGACAAAAAGAGATTAGAGGTGGTAAAAGAAATGGTGCAGATGGTTGTGTAGCTCTTTGGCTCAATACAAGGTGAGAAATATGGGAGGGGTGAAACAGGCTGTTAACGGACCTACGACAAGGACGTAACGGGGAAGGGAGAAGACAGGCATCGGCCAATCCCACACTCATATCCTTCCCCACACGTACACAGGCTCCTCGTGAATCCAAAGCCTGCACTCTACTGTGGACTGCCGCGAATATATTAAAACAACTACAACAACAAAAACAGCAAGAACAACAACCAAGTTTGCCCAAGTTGGTAGGGGTGTGTAAGCCATCTAAGTATTTCCAGCGCGTGGGATTCAATTCGGGTTTTAATGAATTTAACAAGATTCGAAAGATCATTTCTAATTAATCCGTTAATCTTGATCGAGCCAATCCTTTGGACCTAGCTAGAACTGCATAAGTTAAAAGAAAATTTTACATTATTACTTGATCTTTTAACTATTTGAGCTTTTGAATTATAAAATGGTTAAACTATTTAAATTCACGGCAGTTTGATTAATCATGTCAAAAGTAAATAATGCAAGAGACTATAAAATTGCCTTGCATTGTTTACCCAATGGAAAATTTGTCATGTTTTATCCCTGTGGTGGGCCGAAAGTAACATGTTCGTCAATATATATCCATGGTAATTGCTTGTTGGCTAATTATACAACATTATAAATGTATGGAGCAGCATCTAAAGGTATATAAACAATTTTCAATTTTGTTCCTAATTTCATGTAAGTTTCAAATTACAAAATCAATATTGGAGAACATTAAGATTGTTGTTTTTGATGATTAAAGGCGAAGGTGATTGAAGAATTTAAATGTAAACCGAAATATTGTAGAATACCATTTTTAAAAGTATGACAATGATAGGCTTGCGTTTTGCTAACCCTCGTGTAAACGACTTCTTTTCCGAGTGAAGTTGTAAGAAACAGTCAATTGAAAATTCTTGCTAAAACTCTGTCAATGGGTCCTAATGTAGTAATAAGTCTAAATAATCCAACTCGTTATCATGTATCACACCTAAAAGTAGTACAATGTAAAATATGTGATTGAAGTGTTTATAGATGAGGTGACATTTGGGGGGAAATAAAAATCGAACTTTTTTACTATAAACTTACCGGTAGGGATCAGAACTCTAAAACCCTAAAACCTAAACAAAGTATTAGTAGAGCCCCGAACGGACAGGACCAGTTGCATCCCCACTCCCCAGAGTGGCAGCAAAGAGACGGAGCTTGAATGAACAGCATTACAAAGAAGTTGCCTGAGCCCAACACCAGCTCTGGGTACACTATTTTAACGCAATGGCATGGTGGTGTCTGACCCGGTTTGATCTCTTCCTCACGCCAATTTGTACACACACCAAGCTCAGGTTGTGGCTCCCCACCCCAGTCTTGCAGGCACGTTCCCAACTGCTTCTCTTGCAGCTTTACTTATCCCCATTGCGATGATCCTTCTCTCGTGGTCCCTTAATTGACCTCCTGATCACCATCATCATACACCACCAACAAACATTTGAACAGTGGCTTCATTCATGGCCTCATTCACACAATGCAAAGAGTGCAAGGAGATGGGTATTTTGTAAGTACAAGTTAAAGCTAGCAGCTGCTAGCTAGAGTTGCATTGGAATGAGTTTGTGGGTATTCTGTGAAATGGGACATGGACCACTCTTGCTGCCGTAATGTAAGTGTCTCTGGCGTCGTCTGTGATTGTGAATGTGCCATTGCTGATTGCACCCACAACACGGAAACCCTCATCCCCCTTTGCAGCTGGCTTCTCTGCTTCCCACCATTTCAATCACACAAGAAAACAATCGATCTAAAGGGGTAAGGCTGGCCGTCAGAGTTCACAGGGTTATGAAATTCATGGCTGGTAAAAACTTAAAAGGTTGTACCAACTCCTCTGTAGATGATAAAACATGCTGCTGCTCATACTTTTTATCATTTTTGTTGATTACCCATATGAGATTTACATGGTGTAAGATCAGTTTTACTAGCTAGCTAATAGAAGTGTAGGTACCGGAAAGGTGGGGTGGGATGGACCAGAGCAGGAAGCTTATCTTGGTGTGGTGTGAAGAGGAAAGGTTTAGAGGTGGGGAGTGCAGCTTGGTGTAGCAAACCTAGCACGGTGGCGGCACTCATCTCAATGTGTTCATGAGCAACGTGCCGGGGGGCAAATTCTAGCTCTTTGTAATGCTTCTTGAATGCTCACTTGATCAACTTGCAATGGTTTATAGTTCTTCAGGTTGGTGTTCTTTTTGGTTTTGCACTATGAATAGGTCGAGCCAGGGTTTGTCCTATCGGGTTATCGATATTGTATCGGAATATTGCAATATATATTCGGATTTTGTACGTATCGGTCAGATATGTATTGGTTAACTTTAGAAAAATAAAATGCAAGAAAAATACAAAAAAAATATTATATCATCAAATACTTACATTTGTTACTCATATTTTTTTAGCTACATGTCTTTAATCATATAGTTTGTAAAGAGATTCATTATGAAAATTTGTCACAGGAGACAAGGTAGGCTTAAGAGAACATGGATAGGGACAATAAATAAAAAAAATGGTATATTGGAAAAACTAAAATTGAGCAGTGATAATAAAGGTCTTTACCCATGCCAGCCCAATGATTTGCAAAAAAAATAATTGAATAATTTAGAGGTGTTAGATGCTATATTTATTATACGCCCAACATATGAGGATAATTTCAAATTAATTATATTGTTTTATTTCTAGTAGAATTACCTATCGAACTCTTATTAATGTTATGTCTATTAGGAAAGACATGATGTATTAGGAATCTTATTAGTTTTTCTACATATAAGACTCTTGATCTCCCTAATTAAATATTATAGAATACCTCAAGTTTATTTTCTAAGGAATGACATTGGGAGTTTTACGAGGTGGATTAATATTATTCTCTTAATTGTAAGTTGAATTAACTTGAATTAACCTGTGAGAACATCCTCGATCTTATTCCGTTGTAAGGTATGCTTCTTAATCTCTGATTTAATTAAAATCTTCATTGACATGAGAGCCTTTTGATGCTCTCCATGATTTCCCATAATTTGTGATTTAAATCATGAAGTTTAAAACTGTTTTCATGCATAATTTATCATTAATCATAATTGTTTATGATAATTTGATTAAAAAACATGTTTTTATAGACTTATTTAATGTAATTTATTTAGTTTTAATGTTTTATTCATCATGAAATTGTTAAATCTGTAATTAATCAATTATATATGTTTAATCATGATTATGATGATATTATGCATTGATAACTCATGCTCAGTTGTAGCCTAATTAAATCTACCATCTACATGTTAGGCATAATCAGCTTTCATAACATGTTCATGTGACTATTTAAGCCTCATACTCATGTGAACCTACTCGAGATTAGCCCAAACTAGGCAAAACTACAAATGGGTAAAACTCTAACCCGAAGTTGAGGTTTTACACAATTAGTAGTTTAATGTATAACATGAAATGCACTTGACCAAATATAGCCTATATTGAAAGATGTGAAAAGGATCTTCAAATACCTTAAAGACACTTTACATTATTCTTTTTCCTTATAGAGGAGCAAATTTGGAGCCAATTGGCTATACCGTTGCTGATTTGGCTGGCAATTTAGAGCATTACAAATCTACTTTCGCCTGTATTTCTTTATTGAATAAAAGTGTTATTTTATGGGCAAGCAAGAAGCAAACATGTGCTACTTCATTAACCATGGAGGCAGAATTCGTAGCTACTACTAGTGTGGTGCAAGAGGGTATTTGGTTGAGACAATTTCTATATCATTTGGGAGTTACAACTTCATCTTTGTTTCCAGTGAATATCTTTTATGATAACTAGGTCATCACAGTTGACACTAATAATCACAAATATCATATCAAAACTAAGCACATTGATATTAAGTTTAACTTTTTTAGAGATATAGCACATCAAAATAAAGTGAACTTGAAATATATTTCTACACATTAGATGGTTGCAAACCTACTTACCAAGCCTATTATTCAAGATGTGTAGAGTTCTCATGTTAGAGTGATGGGATTAGATTCCTATATTTTATATATTTCATTAAACTTTGTAATATTTTCTACTATTTATGATAGAGATATATTTTTCACTTCATTGCAATTATTTTTATATAGAGAAATAATATGTCTAATGGGATAAATGACTCTCTTGTTGAGAATTCACCTCTATTGCTAAAGAGCAATAAGAGATGAGACATCAGCACTTTATGTCATGTGTATCGCTTTAATATAGATCAAGATGAGACTATTTTCTATAATAGCCGATATGGCTCCCCACAACCATATATTTGATAGATAATTAGGTGTGAGACTTTAGATAAATACAATGTTAATGTAATTATGCTAAGTGTCTCAAGTCAATTACTATTAAATAGTGGTTGGATTAAGATTTGTATGGTATTAATTATAAACATATACTGTTTCTGAGTATGGAATCTGTCGTAACACATGATTCATACTGTATATGCTCTTTCGACCAGAGGAATGGGAGAATAATCCCTACTTCCCCACCAGGTGAAATCCTCGAAACAATATTTGTTTCTTTGTACAGTTATACTTCCAACTATATTTGAGATGATAAAATTATATATTTTTTATTTAGTTTGCTACCTTTTAATTATGAGTGATTTGGAGAGGAGAGATTTGTTTGAAAAAGTAATTATTTTAGTCATCAGAAGGAATATGAGTGTGAAAAGAAGACTATTTAACTATATCAAACTTATGACCATTATTACATTAATGATGGGCCACATAATATGAATACGATAAGTGAAGTATTTTTTTATACATGAGAGATTTTGAAATTTCACTAATGGTCTAGGGGATAGCAAATATTTGAAAGCTCTTATGTTATCCCTAAGAAGTGAATGGTGGAAGCCCTATAATGTTAATTTTCTCGTAGGTCGCACGACCTATTTTTCGTATAATCAAGCCTAAAAAGTACAGTCACACATTTTATGTGCGAGTGGGAAAATTTAGAATGCACATATATATTGGTGACACACTACTCCTCGTATTGTGCCAGTGGGAGATAGGGGACGTTATATTTATTACACGCCCGATATGGGAGGAGAATTCCAAATTAATAAGGTTTTCTATTTTTAATAGAATTACTTATATAACCCTTATTAATGTTATGTCTATTATAAAATACATGATGTATTAGGAGTTTTATTAGTTTTTCTATAAATAAGATTCTTGATCTCCGTGATTAAATACAATAGAATATGCCAGTTTATTTTCTAAGGAGCGGCGTTGGGAGTTTTAGGGGTTTTGGTGCTTAGGCTTTGGGATTTAGGTTGTGGATCAATATTCTTTTTCTAATTGTGAGTTAAATTAACCTATTAGAACGTCCTTGATCTTATTCCATGCAAGGTACGCTTCCTTATCTCTACTTTGATTACAATCTTCAAGAGGATTAACTTCACAAATTATCTAATTATAGTAATACCGTGAATGATCCTGGCTTGATTAGGGATGGAAGGTAAGGGACGCGGCTAAAATTTTCTTTGTTGTTGTTGATTACAAACCACTATCGGTGGAATGATGGATGTCATTGTTGAGGAACCAATTAATTCATAAATAAATTTGAGAGAATCATCAAAACATTAATGTGGGTTTTTCTGATCAGTTTCCTACACCGTTTCTGTTAATTTTCTTTTTAAGAAAGAAAAAATAGATTTTTTGATTTCATATTTTCAAAGTTGTGTATCCATTAGTCCAATTCTTGAAGCTAGCTCCTGCAATTCTTGAAGGGCAGGATCTTTCTTCCAACCTTCTTTTGCCTAAACACCATTTTCTGGTGTAGGACAACCAATCCCTCCAAAAATGTGCCTCACTTAAACCAGTCTCTTCTCCGTGGTGACTCTTGCAGAACTGTTCTTCACCTTGACAATAATTACTTCCATTGTTGTGCTTTCCAAGGTTGCCATTTGCTTCATATGATTCAAACCCTGTTAGTCTTCCCCAACAAAAGCAAAGAAGTGGAAGAAAAAAAAACTTAGTAATGCACTAGATGTCTGATATTGCATTAAAATCATCAATTTGATATAGCATAATTTGCTTTAATAAAATTCATTAATTTTTTTATTCTTTACGTAAGTTCACTCTCATGGTTCATATCACTGATCAAAGAATTAACATTGAAAACTTACGAGGTTTTGCAATATCGGTCAGCTACAAAATCAGTTTTAGGTGCCCTTGAATTGTTCATTGCAGGATATCTTGTAAAATATAACTGCAAAAAACACCCAGAAAAACAGAACAGATACTATGAGCAATTGACAAAGCATGAAGCTAAAATTCATTGCAACAAATCTGTATTCCGATATTGGAAGTAAAAAAGCTATAACATTATTTTTGTTCATTTCACTGTTGCATGTTATAATCCAAAAACGACTAACCATCCCATTAATGACATATATGATTTTTGCAAATTTTGATCAGGCTATCTGATGTAAAAATTGAGAAGAAAAAGTTGTTTTCAAACTAGTTTTATGAACATTAATAAAAGAAAGTGAATAAGTTGCAGTAAATTCCTTTCTCTTTTCGCCTTGCTCAAATTAAAACAGTTTTGTATGGTATATCATAATAAATCCAAATTAAATTTTAAGAAAGCCATGATAAATTCAAATTAAATTTTAAGAAAGCCTAGCCAATTGGATGGATCAGATACACATACAATCAAAATTTAACACTCTTAAAGTTTCTGATAAAACAAGCTTCAATTCAATGGAAAAAACCCAAAATTGGGGCGAAAAATTTTTCATTTCCAAAACTTAAAACAATTAAACTTTGCACCAAAACATTGCAACAACCTGATCACCATCTTTGATACCAAATGCCCGAAGCGAAAATTTTTCATTCACAAGTCTAATTCCCTGATAGCACAAGCAAAAATGCCCCCATACATGTGACCTGCGGCGCAAATAAAAACATAACCATTGTTCATATAAAAGTAAGCTCTACATATACGAGTAATTCTTTGAAAAAAAATTCTAATAACATTTAGATTCTGAATCATATTTACCAAGAGATCTTGCCATGAACTTCCAATGGCAACTGATCAAAAACCTGCTCCACCGCCACCTTGAGCTCTGAGACCGAAGCCGTTCTAGGAACCAGCACTTCTACAAATTAAACAAAATCCAACACACAAAACAGAACAAAAAAGAAGACATCAACAGCGTATCCAACTCTAAAGGAACAACAATATCGCAACAAATCGATTGAATCAAACAAGAAAATGGTGCAAATGTACCAAAAGAAGTTCCATCCAATTTGAGAACAGAAAGCCTGAGGAGCTGGCGGGGGAGACGGTGGTAGGAGAAGCTCCGGCGAGCGGCACGGCCACCGGTGTCGAAAACGGGGTAATGAATCCCGTGTAGGTGGAGGGCCACGTCGTCCCATGCAAAGCCCGGCGCCATCACGCACCTCCCATGCATGCATGCATCAACGTAGAAGCAAAAAAACGCCCACCATCCTCAACAATTTCATGCAATGAAAGATATACGTTAATCGTTTGAATATGTACAAAAGAGAGCTATAATATTATTGGGCTTGCCACCAAGAAGGAGGAGGAAGGTTGAGGTATGGCGAGGAGGGAAGGGAGGGAATTGGAGGGTGTCAAAGAGGGTGGGTTGGGGTTTGGCTTGCATTTCGGACAGTTTTTGCCGTACTCGTCTTCTCACTTTTCCCGCCGTTGGCAACCTGTAATGGTTTGTGGACAACTTGTTTGTTTGGTTATAATCTATTAATCTCTCTATCTATTTATTTGTTAATTTATTTAAGTTATTTAATATCTTTGAATTTAATATATTTTCCAAACAGTGCTTCTCTTCGCAGAATCTACCAACTAATTATATTTTGTTAGTTAGATATTTACTTGTCATTCTATAAGGAAAAAATTAATTAATTATAGTACTAATTAATTAATATAAGAAAACTTATTATAAAAAATACTGTGAAAAATTCGAAAAGCACTCGATTTTGGGACAAGAAGAAAAAATTTTCTGAAAAAACAAAAGAAAAAGATTTTAGAAATGATGCAGCTCCGTCACCACAAGGATAGAAACGATTAAAATCAAGCACAAATTAAGAGGATGGACAAGGAAATTATCGAAAAAATAACCTTATATTTGTAAAAATTCATAAAAAGAGGATGAATAATCGATTGAACAAAACATCAATTCCCTCTTTTGCCCCACATATTCACCACTTCAATAATCACAAGTATTTCTAATAGTCAAATACAATGAATAAGCATATATCATTGCAATGATAGAACGATTAGATGTAATGACAAGAGCATAAGAGTTTATACTTCAACCATCATGAATAGTCATTATCAGCCCTATTTTGCATAAATTTGTAATCATCAGGCCGTTTTCGAATATACCTCAATCCCTTCTATATATGAGAGTCATGAACAACTAGAACATGCATTTTTAGTTCCAACTTTCACTGACAACTTCAACCTGATTTTGTATAGAATCCCTTGCGAAAGTCGAAGGGAGTTTAGCTGTATATGTATGTACTACTATCATACCTACGGACTAGAAATGAAGCCACCAAAAGAACAATACAACAAAAGATCTCATAAGAACATATCACTTAGCTACCTACATTATGACGAGAACCAGTCTCGTCAGTTTGATCCTCCGAGCTGTGAATGTGTGCATCCCTAACAAGCTGCTCCGAGACGGCCAATAACCGAGCTATTTCCATCTTGGCCACCTCAAAGCATACATTAGCATTTTGGCTGTTGTCCATTTCTTCGATATCCTTCAACAAGGCATCCATTTCGCCACTTTCGTCAAAGTTTGCGGCAGCACGAGTTTCCTTCAGAAGCTTGTGACTGAGATCAGTAACATTCCGAAGTGCAATTATGGCAGCTTCAGCGTCAAGCTGAGCAGTCTCAAGTTGAAGCTTTTCCATCACCAAATCTCCCAAAGTCTTGTTCCCAATTTCTTTTTGGGTCATTTCGTACAGTTTCTTCAGCTCGCCCACCTCTTCTTCCTTATTTTGTTTCATCCATTTTATCTCTTCTTCTTTGACATCTAGTCTGTTCAAAATTGCTTTGTGCTCTTCTTCTTTGATGGCCAGTTCTCTCTCTGCAGACAACAACTCCGACTCCTTCACTCTTAAACTATCCTTCACCATCCCAAGCTCCATTTCTAGTTGTCTTTCTGTCCTCAAAGCTTGTGACCCATCTCTATTCAGACCTAGATCACTATCGGACATTATGGATGACTCAAATCTTTCGTCAGTATGGCGGAGATTATTAGTGTTGTCATCCGTTATTGAAACAACTAATTGTCTTGTAAGCTGAGTAATCCGTTCAACCATAGATGCAGCCTCATCGCACTTCATCTTCGTCTCATCCAATGTATTCTGAATTCGATGGACATATTCTTCTTTGTCTTTAAGCTTTTCAGCTGCTTCAACAAGCTGGTTTTCTTTGCCCGTCATTAGCCCCTTTAAACTCTCTACCTCATGCCTCACTTCCTCTAGTGCGTTCTGTGCAGTGAGAAGACTGGAATCTTTCTCTGCTAGAATATGCTGAAAAGAAGCTTGCTCAGACTTTAGATGCTGAATTTCAAGCCTAGTATCCACTAATTCCGACTCTTTTATTTGAAGAAGATTTTGATAATGAGAAAATTCAAGAACCTTTTTGTCCAGCTCCTTCTGAAGCACTGAAATAGTTTTCATCATGTCTACTAAGGATGTTCTTTCTTTCCTTAACTCTTCTTCAAGGTTTCTCACCAGCTCTTTTTCTGCAGACAACTTCTGTTCAACTTCTTTTCTCCCAGATTCTTCAGCTCTGAGCTTAGTCTGCTCGCTCTCAATTTCTAGCTGTGCATCTCTCAAACTCTCTGTATGTGTCGCTAGTGCTTCCTTAAGCCCATTGATCTCCTCCAACTGTTCATTAATTTGATCTCCTTGCTCTTTCTTTGCCTTCCGTGAGGATGCAAGAAACTTCTGGGAGGCAACCAACTCAGATCTCACATCAGCAAGCAATAAGTTTAGCTTTTCAAAGTCTCTCATGGTTTCCCGTGTTTCTGACACGTTCATTGATGCTTCCCTTGCTAGGTTATTTAGTTGCTCTCTTGCTGATAACCATTCCAAGGTTTGTTTTTCCAGTTTAGCTTCTGCAAGCTTCAATTTCTGTGTTTCATCTTGCCTCTGTTGTATAGAGACAACCAGCTCATGCTCCTTATTTCTGAGTAGCACTTGAAGCTCATCAAGCTTGGTTTCCTGACTTTTGATAACTTCGTTGGCTTCATCAAGGAGAACATTGCGAGACTCAAGTTCAGCAAATATCCTATCTAACTCCTCATCCTTCTTCAACATTTCCTCATGAAGCTTCTTCAGTTCATCTTCCTTGACTAAAATTGTTGATCGTGTCTCAACAATTTCCTGATCTCTTGCTTCGAGCAACAGTTTCAAATCTTCTATTCTACGTGCTTCTAATAACAGATTATCATTAGCAACTCTCAACTCTTCTTCAAGTTCATTCTGCCTTGCATAGGAAGAATCAAGCTCTCTTCTACGCTGCTCTAATTCCTGCTTAACTCTATCCAATTCAGACTGGTCTTGCAGGACGACATCCTCTGCATCCAGCAGAGCTTCTTCCTTCACTCTCAAGGCATACAATGCAGCTTGGAGATCAGATTCCAATGCTTCAAGATCAAGATGCAATCCTTCACCTTCACTGAGGCGAGAATCATTGTTGATTTGCTGTTCAAGTTTCTGAGTTTGTGCAAATAGTCTCTCAAGCAGAACCCTAGCAGGTTCCGCTTCACCAGTACCACTACCATCACTAATTCCCAATCTTGATTTACATAGAACTGAAGTACTTATTCTAGAAACAGGGAACCCTCTCTTTTTGTATCACCAAAACTCAACAATCGATACTCTCTGTCTTTCAAAGAGCAAGGAAGCTGCAAAATAATTAAAACAAAAATAAAATAATTAGACAAAGCAAGAAGCAATTCACTGACATGAAAACTGAAAGAGCACATTGCTATAAACTGTTCAAGCTAGAGCAAAACATAAGCACATGGCCTTGCAACATGAACTTCCAAATCCTACATAAAACCTTGTAAACTATATCATATAACAAATGTAAACAAAAAAATAAAGTTTCATCTGCAGTTCAGCCCCACCATATATGTCAGCACAGCCATAACAGACATCAATGGAATGAGGGCCATGTCTATCTCATTCTTATCTACATAAGAAACGAATGTTACAAATGGTTTTATAATGAATTAAAAAATAGGCAATCAATGACAATTCCTCATGTTCACCCTAGTGGTAAACAATATCAAATAACAAATGTAAACAAAAAAATAAAGTTTTCTCTGCAGTTCAGCCTCACCATAAATGTCAGCACAGCTATAACAGATGTCAATGGAAGGAGAACCATGTCTATCTCATTCTTGGCTAGATAAGAAACCAATGCTAAAAATAGTTTTATAATGAAATAAAAAAAATTAGACAATGGATGACAATTCCTCGTGCATTGACACTTTTTAGCCATTTGAAAGCAATAAAAATATATTCAAATTCAATGAAAAAAATTTGGTCAAGAAAACTAAGTCTACATGGTGAAAGCAAATATAGAAAACAAGCACGTTTCTATTGATTGTCTATCCTCGAAGAACACAATTAATGATAATTAGACATAAAAACTTGCAATATTGTCATATAATAGTTTTTTAACTAAGTAATAGTAAAGTTACTCCACAGTTCAGCCTCACTATTTCTGATGTACGCCAGAACAGCCATAACAAGCATCAATGGAATGAAAACCATTTCTAATATATCCCATTCTTAGCTAGATGGAAACCAATGTTATAATTAGTTCTAGAATGGAAAAAGAAATAATAGACACCCGATGACAATTCCCAAGTACTAACACTTCAATTTTTGCCATTTGGAAGCAATAGACTACCTAATCATATATAATCAAATTCAATTGAAAAAAGATTCAAGACATGCTGAAAGCAAAGCTAGAAAACAAGCTTCTTAAGATGTTTCTATTGACTGGCTATCCAACAAGAACACAATTAAAGAAGGATAATCAAACAAGACAACCACATACTACTCAAACATCCCTCCATGAATCTGAAACATACCTCTAACTTAACAGTAAAAACTCTACCTATACAAAACAAGACTACAGTTTATGTACACAACACACCACTAGAGAGAGAGAAAAAACAAATAAAGCTAAGAAAGATGGCTACCAAGGTAGCAGTAGCAGGAAGTGGGCAGCGAAGATGGAGAGCAAGAAGAGCTGAAAACGCCATGACTGCAACTTCCACTCCTAACCCACGAAGCTTTCATCCGCAAAGCCGAAAACACCACCTCTTTCTTAACGCCATAAGATACAACCGAGACAAAGACTGCTGCTTTCCCGGACGTCGGACCAAGAAACAATCAACACACCAAGAACATACGAGCAAGAACGCGTTTTTCTTGCTCGTGCCCACCCAAAAACAAGCTAGGCAACAAGATTCAACACTCCCAACCACAACCCAACAAGAAATCCGTGAAAACGAGTGTGAAAGAGAAGGGGGGAAAATGGCGGGGAAAAAGGTGGTAGTTGTCAGAGCAAGAAAAGCAGCTCACTGTGATGGCGGACGGAGTGGGGAGAGAGGCTTGAACTGTCGGTCGCCGGCGCCGGCGATCGCCGCCGGAGAATGGAGGCGGAGTCCAGGAGAGATATTATTATTATTATTATTATTATTATTAGAGGAGGGAAAGGTTTTAGTGGTGGGGAGAAGTCCAAGTGGTTGTGTGTTTTATTTTTTTGGGGGGTTTTATTATTTTGAAAAGTCATTGTCTTTATTTTTTCCTAATTTTGGAAAGTCCTTGTTTTTGTGTGATTGTGAATCTATGATTCAAGGGATATATAATGCGGTTCCTAATTATCTTGGGTAATTTGTGATTTAGTTTTGATTATTCAAACTTTCATTTTAATATCTTAATATAAAATTAATACGATTTGTAATTCAGAGATTTTTAGCCTGATAAAATTTTAATTGAGAGGTCAAATATATATATAAAACATTATATGATTTTATCTATGAATGAAAAAGATGGTGTTTAAAATTATAATAAAAAATTCATAGTAAATTGCTAAAACTTAGTTGGGCTCCTTGGCCGTGCCCCTTACTCAAAAGAAATACCTAATTAAAAAAATATTTAATATAAAGACAGATGCCTGATCTATTATTATTATTAATAAAATAAGATTCAAAAAATTACGCTCTCATAGAAGGTAGGAAATTCAATCAATCGAAATATAACAAAAATTATTAAATTAATATAGTTTATCTCCTCGATCAATTGGAGTCTATCTTTAAAATCAGAATTCGTTTCTAAAATAATAGAGTATATCTTGTTATTCAAGAGGTGTGTCCATAAATTCTAAGTGTATCTCTAATATAATAGTAATAACTAAAATCAGGAACATTTTTTCTTGAAAATGGTGATTTTAGTTATGACCTGAATTCAGAATTTTACAGTCAAAGTTGCATCTACAAAGAACACTGGAATTTTTGTTTACAATTTTGTGAAGTTGCCCTTTACATATATAGCATGATCGCTATGAGTGGCCCTTCTAAGATATATTTCCTTTTTTCCCCCAACGTTTGAAGGTGTTACCGGGGAAAGAACAAAAAAAAGCTTGACGGTGCTGTCTTGTATATCTAAACACTAGTGGGCAGGGAACAACAGGTATGGTCCTTGTGGAGTGTTATACTTTGCTGGGAATTGAAGCAAATTGTAGCAATTTTGGGTGTTCTATAGTGGGTGGCTTTGGAGCATAAAGAATGGCTCACAAATAGCTACCAGACTAAAACAGTGAAACACAGCATGTGAAGCTTTAAAGACATCACAAATGTGTATCCAGTTGTAGAGTGCAAATAGTTATGACATTGAACAACTTTGTTACATCAGCAACCCAAAGAGCACACCAGTTTGAACACAACACAACACCAATTTTTGTGTACAAATCATTTTTGCAATGAAGTTTTTGAACAAATTACAGGCCAGCTCAAAAAAGGGCAAGCGCTTACCTCAAGCAAGGAACCTACTAAATGTCTTTAAGCAATTCTTTTTAGCAACAATCGTCTAAGTGAACTTTACATCTAATACTTGATGAACACTCAAATCAAACATCTCGAGTGGCCTCATTTCCAGAACCATAAACTGGTTTTGAATCACTGGGATCCTTTTCTTCTGAAATAAATTCTGAGCTGTCCTCTTGGCAAGTTGTGTCTACCTTAAATAATTCATCATTTTCAAGATCTGATAACTTTTCTTTGGACTCTCCCTTGAGCAATTCCAACACTTCCAGCATGGTTGGTCTCTTCTCAGATCGGCTCTGTGTACACACGAGCGCAACCAGAATAACCCTCTTAAATTCCTCCTTCACATATTGTCCACCCAATTTTGGGTCTACCATTTCGTCAAAATTTTTCTCCCGCACCAAGGGTAAAGCCCATTCTGTGATACTCCTCTCCATTGTAGGATTTACCTTCTCTATGGGCTTTTTGCCACTAGCCAGCTCAAGGAGGAGTATTCCGAAACTGTACACATCACAACTCTCCGAAGCTTTGCCAAACATTGCATATTCAGGGGCAAGGTAACCTACGGTACCTTTCACCCTAGTGGTAACATGAGTAGCCCCGTCAGGTATAAATTTAGCAAATCCAAAATTAGCAACTCGAGCCTGATATTCTGAATCGAGCAGAACACTGCTTGCTTTAATGTCTCTGTGAATTATATGTGGAGTAGCATGATGATGAAGATACCTGAAAGTAATGATGAAAGTATCAAATGAGTTGAAACATACGGCCAAGATAAAGTGCAAACAAGCAGAGGCTTATTCCTCTTAAGTTATGAGGTCAAAGTAAAAAAATAAAATAATTGGTCCATCTTCCATATTTGACTTACGCAATGCCCTCGGCTGATCCAATGACGATACTCATTCGCCTGTTCCAGTCAAGATGACTATCAGATGAATGCTGTCCATGGAGATGAGACAATAGGCTGAGGTTAGGCATATAGTCATAGACAAGAAGACGTTCTTGCCCCTCAGCGCAATATCCACGTAAATTCAGCAGATTTTTATGCCTGACTCTGCACAAAATCTCAACCTCAACAGCAAATTCCATTTCTGCTTTGTTGCTCCACACGAATCTCTTGACAGCAATCTGGAAAATAATGAGACATTAGGACACATTGTAAACAATAAAATGAAGAATATTAGAAAACACATCGCTGCCAACCAAAATTTGAGAAAACATGATAATCTCTCATGTGAAAAAGTGAAGATATAATATTCCATTTAAATTCCATGTCTAAAGTTTTGTTAAACATAAAAAAGAACAAACATGGACTCAACCACATCAACACCTGAATGCAACCATGAAATATTAACTACAAAGATCAAAAAATATAACTTTTCTTCAAAAGGCAAAACCATACTAATGGCTACCATATTGAATTACGACAGACCACATGATAAATTGAAGAAGCATATGTCCATAATGATACATTGGAGCTTATATACACGTAAGCAATCAAATATGCTAAAAATTCCGGACAGTTTTTCATTTAGTTCCTATCTCACATTCGTTACAATTAGTGAAGCTAAACTTGGAGTGAACACCAAAACAATATCTATTATAATATGATCACAATTTTAAATTTGAAAATGATAATTAAAAGACAGCCAAGTTGACTATTAAATCCTCAAAATTAAGGAGTACATGTGAGAATCAGAAGCCCAAAAATAATAAATGTGGTGAAAAGAAGCCATGTTTGCATTAGAAATTAGCTAACATTTATCTACTCAAGTGATATTCTTATGTGGCCATGGAGTTGAAATATACCTAAATCCATCACAAACTAAATCTTATAATAAAAACCGCATGATCCAATATTCCTTCCAGAACACTCACACAGATAAACAATAAACAATGTGTCAAACCAACTAGCGTGATTGGGAAAACAAATCTACCAATTGATATTGTGAAGGAATTTATCTTCGGGGGCGGGAGGGGGTGTGACAGATAATGAGAAGGAAAAAATTCCGTACAGAAAAAGTTACTGGTTTTTCTAGTACACTAGATTGTAGGAGCCGTATATTGACCATACACGTCTTTAGAAGCACCCCCGTTTTATCACTTACAAATTAGTTACAAATATGCGCTTACAAATTAGTTGCAAACATGCCTTACAGAAGGAGTTAAAAGTTACTTCAATTTTCATTGAGACTTTCTCTATTATTTATTTACAATTTTGTCTTTTTGTCAATTGACCCTCGCTACCTAAATTTCATCCCTCCAGGGACTAGTTGAAATTTAATTCCTTTTAATTCAGTGAACAAGAAACTAAAGACTTAGAATAAAATTCAGAGCTACTGCACAAATTTCCTTCTCACAGGCAAGTCAGACATGGCCGCTTTGCACCCCCCAGCCCCACCCCACCCCCTCACCCCCACATTTCAAAAGCACCCACCTCAAGTGTCTATGAAAAGTCAATATTGTAAAAGAAGAGATACATAAACAAACAACCATAGCTACTAGCGTCGAAAATCAGATTGAAACAATACTGCATATGCTTGACTAGCATTGAAAAGTCATACAATGGCGATTGAAACAATACCCCAACTGATCATCAGCTAAAAAGCACAGATCCAACAAAACCACAGCACACTTATAACAGATCAAACTCCACACATCTCACCTGTGATCCATCCCAGAGCTGCCCCCAGTACACACTCCCAAACCCACCTTCCCCAAGCTTATTATCGTAGTTGAAATTGTTAGTCGCCGAATGCAACTCCTTGAGCGAAAACACTCTCCAAGTCACCTCCTTTTGCTCCTTCCTGCACATCCCAAATCCAAATCATCCACCAAAAAACGTTAACCAACCAAAATCCCATAAAAAATGCCAACGAAAAATCCACAAATTCATCAAATCATCAGCCAAAAAGCACAAAAAAACCCAAATCTCAGAAAAAAACTGCAATAAAATATGAAAAAATCCACAAAGTCATCAAACCATCGACCAAAAATACCAAAAAAAGATCAGAAAAATCCACAGAGTCAGAATCAGTTCTTGAGCTCAATTATTAGTATTCTGAAAAAAGACCCAGCAAGAAAGAAAGAAAGGTAGAAGACAGTGAACCTACTTGCCGGCGATGCCGATGCAGCAGAATTTGAAGTAGGAGGCCATCTGGGGCGAAAAGAGGATCGGGAGAAAGGTGGTCTTCTACCGAGTAAGAAGAGTAGGAGCAGAAGGCATGCTCTCCTCCATCGGAGGAAGAAATCGAAGCCTTAGAGTGAAAAAGTTGATTGCTGTTTGGAACGAAAAGACAACGAAAGAATGGAAGAAACCAAGTACAGAGATAAAGACCAGAAGAAGTTGCCGCCCTTTTTCGTTGGGTGTGGGGCCCGCGACAAGGACTGCGAATCCGCTCCAACAGAAGTCAAACACAGCCAGGCTCAGTTCGTCTACTTCATTATTCATGGTCAATAAAATTAAATATAACAAATTTTATATTATAAAATAAATAAATAAAATTTAAACGATAAAAAATATATTAAATTGTTTAAATAGATTTTAAAAAATTATTTATTACAATATCTTATTTTTAATATTGACGGTGAGAAATCTAACGATCAGGTTCACGTCGCATCCTTATTGTTAAAATTTTATTCCTTAATGATATTTAATAAGTATTAATTTGTGCAAAGAGCTCATTTTAACTTGATTTGAAGCATTATATTTATAGTGAGGATTTTTTATGTACGATGTTGCACTAATTTTAAATATGAATGTATAAAATCGTCATTATTTAGTACATGCTATTATGATAAATTGATATATTGTCGTTTTTAAATAAAAATTTAGTGTAAAAAAATTATACAGGGTTGGAATAAATTGAATAAAAAATCCAATCAACTTGGATACGAAGAAGTTTGAATATGAGGTGAGCCCTGGTGGGGTCATGCATTCTTACTTAATCTAATCCATGCAAATCGTGATCGTTTGGTTTTATAGATTTTGATAAAATAAAAAAGAAAAAATAGTATTTATGGAAAATTTTGAATTTTTGATCGAAAGAAAATGAGTTGAATAAGAAAATAGATTTCAATGGATAGAAAATCCAAACTTGTAAGGAAATACATGAAAAAAAAGTCAGCCAAATCTTTCTTTATTCTTATTTTCCTTTTCAATTCAAACGCGTGCAAGAAAATGTGGTTTTCTTTTATTTTTCTTTCTTAAATCGTTTTTCTCTCTCCGAGATATATCAAACCAAATAGACATATTAATAAGTGAAATGTATAAATAAAAAATAAATTTTAATATTTTTGTACCAAAATATACCTCAACATAAAAATTAACATTTTCGACTTTAACCGTAGAATGTGATGTGATCCAAACTATTACAGTATTTAATTTGCATAAATAATTATCGTTGCGTAACTAATCAGATGAACGAGTGAAGTGGAGTGGCTTGCCGTCATTTGTGTGCTAAACCGGCTATGATTAGGGACACCGGATCCGTAACGTCAAGGGGCTGGACTACACCTAGTTTGTACCACCAGCAAGCGTGGACCTTCTTGGATATGACCATGGATGCACGAATCGATCGGCCGATTTAAATCAGTTCAGCAGCATACCAATCCGATTTTGGGGCCGAATTGGTCAGCCCCAAATCGGCGTCTAAATCAGCCGATTTACCCTCTCAATTTCGACCGATTTAAATCTGATTCAGAATCGGGATAAATTAGAAAAAATCGGTTTTTTGGGTAAATGAGTAAAAGACCCTAGATATGATATTTGCTAAATTATTTACGTATGGGTAAAATTAGAATTTTAATTTTAAAAACCTAAAATTACCCTGTCTCCCCCACTCTGCCGCCGCACTTCCGCGCCTCCGACCTCAGCTCCGACCGGGCTTTTGACCTCGCCTGTAAAACCTACGATTCGAGTTAGGGTTTTATATTCAGAACCGGTCGGTTCGACCGTTATTTTCGAGTCGAGTCAGTTTCAGAACACGTGTACTGAGCCGACGCCGGTCTCGTGTATGAGCCATGAGGGTCATGTGTACCCAAGTATATGATGATAACGTCATAAACACAACAGAAAAGAATGAGTTATCAGAATATATGAGAGTATGCAGTTCATTTTTTTATTATGATATATAATGGATCGTAGAATTAGTTTTAGGCCGTTTACTGCGTTAGGACACGTTACGGGCATTTTGGGTGGGTTGATAGTTCTAGAGCATATCATTATGAATTTTTTGTGTTGTTTGATTTTATGGGATTTTTCCCAAATTTTTTTGGAATTTTTTACGACTTAAATATTATTTTTGACTCAAGTCGGGGACGAGTCAAGTAATATTTACGACTTTGCCACCACACACCCCCGCGCCCTTCTTTTCTTCCCCAAACCCTTGCCCGACGCAGCCCTTGTGCGCGTCGCCGCCATTGCTGCCGCCATCCGCCCGTCGTCACCATGCTGCCCGACCAAGTCTGGCCTCATCGGGCCGCCACGACGCGAGGAAGCCACGCCCGCGAGCTTCCGTCGATTCCGCCGCCGGCGACCAGGCTGCCGCGTCGGTTGGTCGCCTCAGCACCCTCAACCCTCCAGCGACCTTCCCGACCGGAACGGAGGCCATCGCCGCCCTGGCCGGCCGGATCTAGCCACCCATCGCCGCCGGCCCTGTTTATGCATTTTCCCACGAGCCGCCACCTCCGTTGGCCGCATCGACCTCATAGATGAGTCGGGCTCACCGAGCCGGTTCCAAGGGTACCCAACGCAACCACTTTCCGGCCAGTAGACGCGCCGGCGACTGTCGCCGGAAAACCGCCGAAACCGTCGGAAAACCAGAATTTCTGGAATTCGCCTGAGCTCATCTAGTCGATCCCGATCGAACGTCGGACGCAGAGGAGCGCCGAATTCGAGCTCCGAGACGCGCGACGAAACCCTAGCAGTCGCCGATTATCGACGACGTGAGGTATAATTACCTCCGATTTGATTATTTAAAATTGATGATGATTGTTAGCACAGCATGCTAGGGTTGATTTATGATGTGATTGATAGTGCATGGACGATAAATGATGAAGTGATAAGTTACATGATGTGATTGATAGTTTATGGAGGTTAAGTCATCTAATGAAGTAAGCAAATTGAGCATGATAATCGTGTATGATGTAACTTAGGAAAAATACAATAAAATTGTCATGAATAGGATGAGTTAGAGTTATTTTCATATTTATGGTTATTTAACGGTTGATGATTTTGTGTTTAATTGTGTTGAGTTTGATGCATCATTTAGTTAGCAGGCGTTAGTATTTAGTTTTGATGTGTAGGTACGGAATAGGAGCTCGCCGCCTAGGCGCGATGACACGCTTGGAGCTTCTACCAAGTCCGTTTAGGACTCAAGTCTGTTTTACATCTTTCTATTGTATGTTTATCTTATCATTTGCAGGACGGGTTAAGTGGCGTTTTATTGGATCCCACTTAACTCGGGCCATCTAACCGAACAGATTTCTGGATTAATAACCCATCGAGGATGAGATCCCTCGAGGATGATTTCGAAAACAAGATCCACCACAAGTTGCCTTTGGGCCTATTATATAAATCCCTACCCAGCTCTATATATATATATATATATATATATATATAGTTTTCGCGTTTTCAGTGAGATGAGAGATGGAGAAACCGACTGCACGTACCATGAGCGGATGCCGTGACAGTCAAAGCGAGCTCTGGATTAGTGCCAGCAGACTGTTCCATTCCCGAGGGATCCTGACAACTCCGTGTTTGAGTTCCTCACACCCGAAGAACGTGGAGGTTAACGGGTACTGTTTAGTATAGCGCATGTCCGGACTTGTAGTTCAAAGGGTACTAAAGGTGACTGCCTGAGAGTACTCGGCCTTCGTGCTCAAGGCCAGGAGAAATATGGAGGTAAGGAGAAGGCTTAGGATAAAGTTTCACGAGAAGTACTGAAAAAGAAGTGCCGAGAGCGGCACAGTACCAGCAGCAGATCAGTAAGTTCGAGATGCTACCGGGTCATGCAGCTTAGTGATTCCAACTCTAACTCCCTCAAAAACCGATTTCGATTCCAATTCTGATTTTTGCAACTATGGATATGACTTTTAAGAAGTCTGGGCATTAAAGCTCACCTGTTAATGTTATGTAATTGGCCCGATTCCAATTCTGATTTTTGCAACTATGGATATGACTTCTAAGGAGTCTGGGCATTAAAGCTCACCTGTTAATATTCTGTAATTGGCCCCAAAAAATGATTTTTCTTAGGATAACTGTATTTATTTGGTGTGACCGGGGCATGTTCATTGATGGATAGTGTTCTTTATTTGAGACAAGCTTTTAATATATTGCGGGAGCCAATTTCTCAATTCAAGAGTCAGTCTGGATTTGGATTGTAAGAAAAAGAAAGAAATTGTGAGAAAAAATATAATTTTCTCACATTTTTTGATTATTTTATTTGAAAAAAAATCATGACAGACTATTTTTTACAAAACATTACAAAAAATGAGAGGAAACAATAATAATGCTATATAAATTTTCTTTTTTTCTAACCAAACACATGCAATAGACAATAAAAGAAAAATTAATTTCTTTTTTTCTTGTATCATTTTCTCTTATTTTCTTAATTACTAGCCAAACTGACACTTACAAAAAATGTTATCCGGGCAAACGTACTGCATTTCAATTTAACTTAACAATAGAACACATGCCAAGCAGGGCTACTTACCTTCACTGTGCAACTAAATTGTAGGAATTAGGGAGAAAGAAACGTGAGAGAAAGACAAAGCATAATAAGGAACATAAATAAACATAGATAGATGTCACCTGTTACAACAAACTCCCTGTAGTAGCTATATCATTAGTCTTAATTACTGTAATTTATGAAATAAAACTGTACATTATGATTATTATTTTTAATTTTCACTAATTAAAAAGATTTAAACTAATAAAAATTTTGCTATAATGAGTTTGTTGTAGAATCATGGAAAAATCTTGTGTTAGCTTTCAAATTTTAGGATATAGGTGAGCATATTTTAGTAAAAACTTGAGCCAAATTCAAACCAATTTCTGAAAAAACATATTGATATTTCGGCTATCAAAATGAATTAACTAATAATTGAACTTTTTAAAAATATTTTAAAATCTATATTTTACGTTTACTATTATAAAATAATAATATTTTTATGATGAAAGTTTACTATGATATATATATATAGAGAGAGATAGAGAGAATTATTTATTAAATGAGTATATCCACTAAAATAAAGATATAATTTTGATTAAATAATTAAAAAATCTATTTTTTATAATTTACAATTTAATTCTATTACCCGGCCGATCTAAGCAGAACATTTTCGATTTTGAAAATAATTTAGTTCGGTTTCAACTATAACATTTGATTAATAACTATAATTAAATTAATTTAGTTTAGTCAGAATGCTCACAGAGGAATTTATACATTTCCATGTCAAATTGGAGGGCTGTGCTGCAGTGTTTCAGCCGTTGGATCAAATCTAACGGCTGAAACAAGCCCCCACTTCCCCCTTCTCCAACAATAAAAACAAAAAAAAAATTTTGGCGGCGCCGCCGGCCGCCGCGTCGCCGCCAACTTGGCCGACGCGACGCCACCCGGCCGACGTAACCGCGGGGGACGGGGCGGCGGATCTAGCCGCCCTGCCTCTTCCCTGCCGGCCCGCCGCCCCGTCTCCGGGCGACACCACCGCATCCCCCGACCGCCACCCCGTCCCCGCCCGCCACCCCGCCGCGCCACCCCTCGGCCCACGCCGCCACCCAGCCGCGCCCCCCTCGGCCCCCACCGCCACCCAGCCGTGCCCCCCTCGGCCCCAGCCCGCCACCCCACCGCGCCCCCCTCGGCCTCCGCCCGCCACCCCACCGCGCCGCGCCCCCGTCTCCTGTCGCCGCCGCCCCCCGGGCCGTCGCCGTGGCCGGGCATCCTTCCCGGCGAAGCCTGCCGCCCACGCCATCCTGGCCAAGCCCACCACTGACAAGGTCGATGAGGAGAAAGGAGGTTGAAATCGCCATTAATGTGGTCCGATAGTCCGGGGTTGAAGTCGTCGGCGGGAAATAGAGGAAGGGGGAACAGAGCACTATGGTCGGCCGTCGTCGAAAAAGCTGCAGTGCAACCAACTTAGCCGGCGTCGGCGGCATTGATTGAGGAAATGATAACGGTGGACCCGCCGGCAATCGCTTCGTCACCGGACTCCCAAGCCAAGACCTCACGGCGGCGCTGCTGCGCGGTGTCCCGGAGAAATAGAGCCACCGACTGGGGAAGAAACAGAGGAGGTCGGGGAAAAAGAAAGGGTTAGTTTCGTAATAAAAATTTGACTCGCTCCCGACTCGAGTCAATATTACGAAATATATCCAGAAAAATATAAAAAAATACAATAAAATATTATAAAATAAAATAATCGAGTTTTAACTTGAATAACATACTCTAAACTTAATAACCCACCCAAAACTAATAACGTCACTGGCTGGCAGAGGGCGGCCAACGGCAAGGTCGCCAACGGTGTGGTGGCACGACAAAACGGAGGGGTATGGGGGCGATCAGTCGGTTAGGGAAGAAACAGAGGAGAAGGTCAGGGAAAAAGAAATGGGTAGTTTCGTAATAAAAATTTGACTCGCTCTTGACTCGAGTCTATATTACAAAATACATCCTAAAAAATATTTTAAAAATACAGTAAAATACCATAAAATAAAATAATTGAGTTCTAACTCGAATAACATACTCTAAACCTAATAACCCACAAAAAAACTAATTCATTTCGTAATATTGATTCAAAGTCGGGAGTGAGTCAAATGTTTATTACAAAATTGCCATTGCCCTTTCCTTCCCCCTCTGTTTTGCCGCTGCCGCCCCACCACCGGCGGCCTCGCCACCAGCAACCTTGCCGCCCGCCGCTCGCTGCCTTCCCGACTCTTCCCCAAGCCTGGACGGCGTACGCCCAGGGTCGCCGTGCAACACAGCCAAGCGGCCCCTCATGCAATATTACAAAATAAATTATATATATATATATATATATATATAATAATTTTGTAATAAAAACTTAACTCACTCCCAACAAGAGTCAAGTTTTTATTAGAAAATTATTTTTATATTTTTAAAATTTATTTCGTAATATTAACTCTAGTAGGAAGCAAGTCAATTTTTTATTACGAAATTATTTTATATATTTTTTAAATTTTATTTTGTAATATTGACTCGAGTCGGGATGAGTCAAGTTTTTATTATGAAATAAAATTCTAAAAAATAAACTAATTCTGTCAATTTAAAAAAATAAATTTATTTCGTAATATTGACTCGAGTCGTAGCGAGTCAAGTTTTTATTACGAAATTATTTTATATATTTTTTAAATTTTATTTCTTAATATTGATTCAAATTGGGAACGAGTTAAGTTTTTATGATAAAATTATTATATATATATATTTTTAAAATTTATTTCATAATATTGATTACAGTTTGGAGCGAGTCAAGTTTTTATTACGAAACTACCCATGCCCATTTCCTTTTAGACTCAAGTCAATATTCTGAAATACATCTTGAAAAATATGAAAAAAAGATTAAAATACCATAAAATAAAGTAATCCATTATAACTTGATTATTTTATTTTATGGTATTTTACTATATTTGTTTCATATTTTTTGGGATATATTTCGTAATATTGACTCGAGTCAGGAGCGATCAAGTTTTTATTACAAAATTGCCTTTGAGCGGTGGGGGGAGAAAACAGGGTTGGTGAAGAAAAATGAAACAATGGCAATTTTGTAATAAAAACTTGACTCGCTTCCGACTAAAGTCAATATTATAAAATATATCCTAAAAAATATAAAAAATATAGTAAAATACCATAAAATAAATTAATCGAGTTCTAATGGTTCATTTTATTTTATGGTATTTTACTTTATTTTTTTCAAATTTTTCGAGATGTATTTCGTAATATTGACTCGAGTCAGGAGAGTGTCGAGAGCGAGTTCTAATGGTTTATTTTTGTCAAATTTTTGAATATGTATTTTATAATATTGACTCAAGTCGAGAGTGAGTCAAGTTTTTATTACAAAATTACTTTATTTTTTGATTTATTTTATAATGTTGACTCGAGTTGAAAGCAAGTCGAGTTCTTATTATTGACATGATTCGAGAGCGAGTCAAATTTTTATTATGAAATTATTTGATTTTATTTTTTAAAATTTATTTTGTAATATTAGAGAGCGAGTAGGGGGAAAATGACTCGATTGCAATTTTGTAATAAAAACTTTACTCGCTCTCGATTCAAGTTAATATTACGAAATAAATCCCAAAAAATATAAAAAATATAGTAAAAAAACAAAAAAAATAATCTAGTTCTAATGGATTATTTTATTCAATGGTATTTTACTCTATTTTTTCATATTTTTTGAGATCTATTTTATAATATTGACACAAGTCGGGGTCAAGTTAAGTTTTATTTTAAAACTACCCCTCTCGAAAAATATGAAAAAATAGGGTAAAATACTATAAAATAAAATAATTCATTAGAATTTGATTATTTTATTATTTTTTAATTTTTTAATATTTTTTTGGGATTTATTTCGTAATATTGACTCGAGTGGGAGTAGTTAAATTTTTATCACCAAACTACCCCTGCGCATTTCCTCCTCCCTCCCCTATTTCGCCGACTACTGTTTTTCCGTCCTTGTACCCCTGGCAACCTCGCCGCCCACCGCCTCTTCACCAGACTCCCTCCCCTGTTTCGCTTCCGTTGTTTCTCCCAGGACGCCGTGCAGCACGGCTGGGGTCGGAGGCAAGTTCGAAACAGGGGAGTCCGGTGAAACAGGGGGACCAGCGACACCGGCGCTATGCTCCGCGACTACCCCCTCACTGGACCCCTCGCTGACGCCTCCCACCTTCATCTCGCCGTCGCTGGTCGCTGTGTTGCGGGAAGAATGACTCGCTTGTGTCGTGCGCGGCTTGGTCGGAGTAGAGCAAGGCAATGGCGCGGGGGGGTGGGGGTGTGGCGAGGGTCGGCCGGGACATAGCGGAGGGGCGGGACGAGGGCCGGCCAGACGAGGGATGGCCGGACGAGGGCTGGCTGGACAGTGGGTGGGTGGGTGGGTGGGGGGTGGAGTTATTTTACGGCCGTTGGATGGCGATCCAACGGCTGGGATCAAACTGCAGCCCAGCCAAAATGGTTGTACTCCAACATGGGACACCTTTTGCCATATATATATATATATATATATATATTACTGACCATTAGCACAGGTTGTAGAATAGTGTCCATAAAATATAGACACATGCGAACATCTCCGCAGACATCCGTGAATATCCCTGGATGCGTTTATAACTTGTCAAAGTCAAAATTAAAATGATTTATTTTTATTTAATACTATTTTTTAAAACATGAATAATATTTGTCTGCTTTTATATATATATATATATATATATATATATTAAAAGATGATTATTATTTTAAATAATATGATTGATTTAATTAAAGATACATAAAATTTTTATTATAAATCATAAGTGTGTAATAATAAATAGAAGTTATTTTTACCTCAAGATTTAAGCTATTCCTTCAAATATGAATTTTTTGTAAATTAAGAATATTTTGTTGATTTATCAATTATGTTAAAAATTTTAGGTGTATAATGAAAGAGAAGGGCTATATATTCTTTTATATATAAAAATAGATCTATTTAAACCAAATTAGTAAATTTATATTCATGTAAAATAAATATATTTTTATTTATTTTTAGCTTGAATTTTTTAAATTTATGTTAATTTATGATTCATATAATTTTTTTAATGTTCGTATTTATCCGACCGCATCGGCAAAAAATGATGCGGCGGCAATGACGGTGCCCGTCAAACATTTTGCGAACACAGCACGGGCGATGACCATAATAAATTTACGGCACGGACGTGGGCAAATACGGACAAAGGATGCCACGTCAGTGGACACGCCTAAACTGAGTACTATAGAGTCAGAGTCAGGTAGGTAGCACTGTAGAAGCAACATCAAAATTTTCCAAATAAGCTTATTATGTATTAATATTTATAGCATTGAGTCAAGGCCAAGCATATACAGCAAAAAAAGTTATTTTCATCATCATAAATCAGAGGACTTGTAATTCTCCGATCATTTGGTCAAATGTCAAATTAATTTTGAAGAGTAAACAAATTGTCAAATATCATTAATTTTATAACACACACATATATATATATATATAATCTTCTGCCAATATCGGTTCCAAGCTTAAACGTGAGGATTGGCGTTAAAAGAAAACATCTGGTCATCAAAATGTCACGGCAAAAGTTTTTTTTGTCCAAATCCGCAGCCGCTGCAAATTGCCCGAATTTTGTAGCAAGCGGATCCGGGTCGGAGCCTAGAATAAACGGATCTGATGAAATCCGTCCATGTTCACTTCGGGCGCCCGCAAAACCCTAGAAGATGGCAGCCGAAACCCTAACAAGATCTTGGCTCCTTCGACCTTTACCCATTGGAAAATCGCGATGGAGAGCGACGAAGCTCCGGAGGAATTCACCTCCCAACAGGTGTTTTCTTGATCCATGCTCCGTCCGATCCCGTTCTCATGCCCAGTTTTTGTTCTGTGTGTTTGAGATTTTTTTTTAAAAAAACTTGGCTGGTGTGGATGCAGGGAATTGAGCAGCACGAAGCAATCAAGAAGGTGCAAGGCGAGAACAGTCAAAGGTTTGGCGCCTTTTTCGTTTATTGTTCTTTTTAAAAATTAATTGATTTATGTTGTGATTGACAGTTTGTGATGGGAACTTGTAGGAAGCTTATTGGGCCATATTGAACTTGTTTAGCTAGGCATGTTGGTTAAATTTGCTGCATGAATTATGTATGAGCTTGTAGTTCAGATTGTTTATTAAAAGGAGGATGGAGTATAAATCTCTATTGTCGATTTTTTATATTTATTTGTTTGATTAATTTATGTTGTGATTGAAACTTCGTGATGGGAGCTGGTAGGAAGTTTATTAGACCATGTTGAACTTATTTTGCTTGGCGTGTTGGTTAAATTTGCTGCATGCATTATATATGAGTTTGTAGTTCAGATTTTTTATAAAAAGGAGGATGGAATATGAATTTCTATTAGTGATTGACGTGTGTAATGAGTGCTGGTAGGGTTTAGGGAGTTTTATTCGAACATATTGATCATTGAACTTGTTTGTCTTGGCATATTGGTTATCTGAGACGGAAAACAGTATAGGTAAGTTGTTTCAAAATTTTGGTGCATGCATTTTGAGCTTGTGGTTCATGTTTATAAAGAAATGAGGATGGAATGTGAATCCTATTAGTGATTTTTATTGTCATACATTTATTTGTAATTTTGTCATTTTTCTACTAATCGCTTGATAATTAATCATCATATTAGACAGTGATTGTATGTGTCATATCCTATGTATCATATTTTCTGTCGAATTTTGAGGTCCTTCTGAATTTAAGATGAAATAGTATCGGGTAGGGTCAGCCAATATATGAGTAGCCAATTAATGAGTCTTTCAAAATGGCAACTTATCTCATCGGACTGCACCAATTGCCATCATATCCGTTGTGTGATGAAAGATTGTGATTATTACATCCACATATATCATCTTAAGGGTTGTACTTTCTAATTTACATTAATTGAAAGCTTTTACTACCTTTTAAGTGATGGTTAATACGATAATAATCCACTAATTTGGTACCTCGTCAGTCCTTGTCGTGGGTACACCTTTTCCAATATTACTATTTGGGGCAAAAATGGATGTATTCACATGTCACCTCCATGAGGAATATACTTAAGGAGACTTACGACCTATCATTACAACCCGTATGAAACTTAATACCATTCTCCAATGTGGATGGGTTTAAGAAACAGGAACAACACGAACACGTTTCTCATAGCATGAATTCTATATTTAAACCATAATTCCATGAAGAACTCGCATGCTATGCGACAGTCAATGTGCAGTTTAATCAAAAGAAGTACTAATATTTTGTTTGTTTAGAATGTTTCTTTTGTTCAATTCTCGCTGATGTTGTGTGTCTTGTGCCATGATTGTATTATTATGTTTGGAAAGTGTTATCTTTATCAGAAGCTCGCTTTGTTTTTAGCAATCCAAGTGAAAGGTTCTTGGCTTTATTAATTATAGGGATAGATATTCTCAAACTCCCATTTATAGGTTGTGAATTCTAATTTGAAGTTTCATTGTATAGAGTGGCTCGAGAGAACAAGGAACGGCGAAGAAAGTGGGCTGAGAGGAGGAAGCAACAGTTACTAGGCAATGAGAAGAAAAGCGTGAAAAAATCACTTAATGTACCGTCTAAGGAAGCAGAAGATGATTTGCCCAGGTTGCTTCCGAAATATGTTGTTGATCTCCTGGCAGCTCGTGAGAGGTATCCTATGTTTTTCTTTTATTATTTCACTACAAAAATCTTATAAATATTGAATGAGGCTTCTTTGTTCTACCTCATATGATGACCAAATCAAGACTACCTAGCAAAATAAGAAGATGCATCTGGTCGATTTAATTGTCAACTGTGCTTGTTGAGGAGCAGTTTCATTGTTTTTTGTTCTGCCAGTGCTAACAATAGACGGTGCTATATGTTGCTCATTCAAGTCAGTTGCCAATATTAAAAGTTCATTACCTAGTTTCTACCTCAATTGAAGTAACTCACTTGTCCACTCAAATCTTTGCTGGATGATCAGCTTTCCCAACTGTCTTTCTTATTGGTATATGATTATCTCATTCGAAAGTATAACACCTACATGTAACATATAACAATGTCTGAATTTTTATAGAAATGACTTAAGTATTACCTCTCTTTCAGAAATAACTTAATTTGATTTTTGCAACTTGTTCAATTAAATAGAGCATAAAATTGCAGATGTGAACTCGTGCATGTATCTTTCAAGGAAGAGCTCAGTTGTTTCTCTGCATTCATTTCATTATGATGCCATGTCTCATTTATGTTTCTAAATCACAAGAAGTTTCCTTTAACATGGTACTCATCATATTACTGCTTTTTTAAAGTCCTTAAAAATGTCATGATTCCACATTTTCTGTGCATGCAGGCAAACATTGCCTTTGGACTCTGACAACTCTTGTGACCTACATAAGCCAACCCCCAAAAAGAAGAAACTGAAGAATTTTGGGTAAGTATAACTTTGTAACTTTTTCTATGTATTGATTATCCTCAATGACTCGTCATCTACCACCACCACCACCATTACCATCATATATATTCAAATAAATAGATGATACAAAATGGAGGTAAGAAAGAAGGTTTTCACAATATCTGACCTGAATAGGATGGAGGTAAGAAAGGAGGTTTTCACTATATCTGACCAGAATAGGACATTATCAGCCCGGGTTTAATCAGCATTACATGGATTGTGGTTTAAGAGAGCATGAGGTAAGGAAAATATAGAAGGCGACTTTGAAACATTTATGGAGGATAGGTGATATGGGGGTAATGGTCTTCAGATAAGATCTCAATCTTATCATCTCTAATTTGAAGTTGATCTGAATAGAGTTAAATATAAAAATTTGAAGTATTAATTCTGATCCAATCTGTTGGTTTATTGGGATATTGCAGGCCAAACATGGTGATTTTAAAGGATATACCGCCACCTGAGTGCTTACAGAATTCATTGGAATTTTTGAGAAAAAAAAGTCCAGCGTTCCAAGATCTCGGATGATTTTGAAAAATCACAGCCAGGCATTAAGACTTGTTACAAATTCTGGGTTGTTAAGAAAATGAAGAGGATGGTACTGATGTTCTTTTTTCCATTCTCTCACATTTGGACTTGCGTGTATTCTGTATTATTAGTACTTCCTCCATTCTAATATATAACTGAAGTTAATTTTTCACCCACGCTATTTTGCGTGCTTGGTTTTAGCTTGGTAGTCTTAGGCCATCCAGTAACCCCTCCGTCCATCTTGATCTTGAATGCTTCTTTTATTGTAAATTATAATAGAAGAAAAAAATGATTTAGATATCATTTTATGTAGTGCCGGCATATGGAACATGGTTTATCCCCTGATATACCTATGGCATCATTCTTGTTAAAAAATGCCATTCTATTTAAGCGATAGCAGATTTCTTCTTGGGGATACATTACATAACACTTAAACTTTATTCTTTTTTGGGCCTACCATTAATTAATTAAGTGCGCCTTCGGAAATATTGCTAAATTAAGATGATTTGGCATACAATCGCGTATAATTAGGCTTAAGTTGGTAAGCGCAATTATTATTATTGCCTTTTTTAGACGCTAGGAGCCAAACAATTAACTTGTGGTTTTCGAGTTTAGAGTTTTGTCTTTACATGTTTTTAGGTTTTTATTTCTAGTGGCAGCAGTCATTCATCCCGGTCCATCCCATTGTTCCCCACAAATTAAGTTGTCATTGCCACGAGGAGAGAGTTTGTCAATGGAAGGAGATTAAATGGCCAAAGCCGGCATTCAAAGTTTATTGAGTGGTGGAGAATCATGAAAGGGAGAAAACAATAGTGCGTCTTAGTCCAAGCGTGCCGATGGGCGATGTAGATGGATAATAAAGCTTTGGCTGCACCCCTTCTTCTCCCCCATGCCCGGACGCCCCCCTGCCCATAACCATCTGCTTCCCTTTCCAGAATGAAGAAGCTCACATTCACTGCCTTCTTCCCCACATTCAAGAATTGGTTTCTACCTTGTCGTATGTCTCGAGTGGTAATAATTGATATGGATAAGGTAAGGAGTGAGCTGTGACTGATAGCAATTTATGCGGGTGGAAGAAGAGGCAAGTAGAATGGATTTCAGAAGTTAATGGAAAATTTTTTTGGCCTAAACTCGAATCATTTATTTTAAGTTTAAGTTCTCTGATATATCTTTAGTGTCATTTATTTATGGGGGAAAATGTTTTGTAGATTAAAATCTCAATTTATAAAAAAAATAAAATTAATTGCAATAGTCACGTATTAACACTTCTGTTTTCTTAAAAATTGCATCCTAGTTTATTTATTAATAACTAGCTAAAATATGATAACAGTTGAGAAAATTGGTACCAAAGGTACGCCTATGTCCGTTTAACCCTGCAGAGTTCAATTACAGGTCTTAAATCAAGTAATACGGGACCATGCTCCCGTTCATTCGTGTTTCTCGTTTCATCCTATTTCATCTGATTCAGGATCTATGAGGATGAACTAATAATTCAAATAAGAATTTATCTTTGAATAAAAGTTTATTTTTTTCTTTATTTGTTGAGCCAAATTTTCTTCAAATTAAACTCCAAACTGTAAACTCTCAATTTTCATCAAAATGAAGATTGACACAAATTGAGTTTAATTAAGCCAAGATCAACCCTACCATATATTATCACAAATGAAAAATTTTTCTGCCCGATAATTATGCCGGGAATATAAATTTTAAAATAATATTTATGTAATTATAATTGATAAAATTTTAGACAGCCAAACGTCTTAAAATTGCCTTTGTGGCACAACCCTTGTCCTTTGCAACACCGAATTAATATCACAAATGAAGAGAAATTTTCATCTAACATCTCCACTTCTTCCAACATGAAACGCAAGTTGAAGTCTAAGGGCAAGTTGCAGTGGAAACAACTGTATTGCCATGGCCAAAAGCTTGAACTTGAAGGACCACCCAGAAGCCATATAGCTAGGTTGGATTTTGCAAGGGAATCAGATTTCTACCCTACTGTATGCTCTGTGGTCCTCTACTGATAACCATCCCACTGTGCTGCGCAACTTGTGGTAGTAAGGGCACCTGTCCATGCCGACAACAAGACGAAGGGAGATGGCAAAGGTATACTGTTCTGGGCCATCTTTTTACTGCTTGCTTCCCATTCCAAGCATCCCTTCACGCGTGCACCCAATGCTCCCTTCCTCGTTCTTCACATAACAGTTCCAGCCTCTTGTTCCTTGTTTCTTCCCATTTTCTCCAATCAAATTCTTCACAGTGAACCCCCTAAATTCAACTAATGAAAAGTACCCATTGGCTATTGTTGTATGTTCTATGAGCTAGGCGTTGGTTGATGTGCAACCCCCCAACATTACGCTGCCTGGATTCAATTGATGCTCCCTATGTGTTCCCGGGATATGATGGCACTGTTAATGAACTTGGAAGTTTGGTGCTTTGGGTTGTGTGGGAGTTGTGCTTTGATGGGTCATCTTTCCGTGTGTCTATCTGTTTCCTTGTCAGGCCGGATCTCGTCCACGGGAAGGTAATTGCCCAACTCACGTAACCGCAACAAGGAAAATAGAAGTGGCTGCCTAAGTCTTGTTGGTGTTCTCAAGGCAACGTGGGTCCATTCTGCTTTAACTTCAGAATCTTCAAGAAACAAAGCATAAGTCAAGATCAGCTTCAAGACAACCAAGATAAGGATGATAACAGAGATATTTGAAGTGCGGGGCACGGTAATTGATTATAGATCATTAACCACAAAGCTGCAATGGAAGTTTGGTCCATGGGGTGAAATGGGCAAGGTTTCTAATCTTACACAGCAAGTCATGGTGCGAGAAATGGAAAGGAGAGGAAAAGGGGAGTTGTCTCTAAGTTGGCACAACAAAGTGGACCATGTACTGGTAGTAGGAAAACGAGCGTGTCCCCTCGTAAAAGGCTCATATTAGATGACAGCATCGTATCCAGTCGGCCAAAAGGCTTACAATGATGGAGACTTGGGGACGTCCTTAGCACAAACTGCACCCCTTCCCCTCTTCAACCATGGAATCCTCCCCTCAATCCCTGTCTCCGTGTCCCAATCCCTCCTCTCCCTCACTTCCTCTCTACTAACACAAACCTGTATATATATATATATATATGTGTGTGTGTGTGTGAAATCAGCCAATCAGGGTCTCCAACAGTTGAACTCCACTTTGTTCTTGGCATTGTCTAGAGACCACCCAGAACTCCACTTAGCTAATTGGTTATAGCACATAGTATGGAGCTTGAACTGGGCCTGGGTCTGTCCCTTCCCAAGCGTGGCCTGCTGGACCTCAACAATGCTCCCAAGCACCACAATGGTTATTACTTCGAGGAGCCGAAAGACAACCACAAACTTGCCACACTTCCTCTCTTCTGCACGCATCGCTCCGGCGACGACGACGTCGACCGCCTCCCGGAATGCCCCTGCCAGCGAAGGCCCAACACCTCCATTTGCCAGCAGTACGTAATTCCCATGCACATTGTATTGTATATTGTCTATATAATATTAGCCTCTCTTTACCATGAATATTGTATGGTACTTGTTTTGAAATATTTGATGCATGAAACAGCGACAAGAATGTGGTGGGATGGCCGCCGGTGAAGGCGTGGAGGAGGCGTCCAATCGCCGGCGAGGACGAGCAAGAGGCGAATGAGGCGAATTGTGTGAAGGTGAAGATGGAAGGTGCGGCTATAGGGAGGAAGGTGGACTTGGCTCTTCACTCCTCTTACCACTCTCTTAAAACAGCTTTGTTTGCCATGTTTGGGATCGGTAAGCCCCCTCTCCCCAACTCTCATTCATCACTTCAAACCCTTTACTCCATGAATGCTAAGTTTGCTAACCATGGCCACCTCTCTTCTTGCAGTGGATGCAAGCTCCTACTCAATTTCCTACCAGGATGGACAGGGCAGGTGGATGATCCTTTGTGACGTTTCTTACGGGTAAGTTCAAACTCAATCTATACAAACATTCATGATGACCAAGAATGAAAATTCTACTATATCATATAAAAATCCACATAGAATTCTCACGAATCTGGATTTGTGTAATAGCAGGTTGTTTGTGCAATCTGTACAGAGGATGGTGATACAGAGGAAGGTGGTGAGGGGCAGAGAGATTGGGATGTGAAGTGAAGTGAGATTGGATCCTGCCAGGGGAGAGGGCAAAAAAAAAAAACTATGCCCATGATCTACTTATATGCTTATTGTTGGTTGATATAAAGTATGATAATATGTATTTTTAATTGTAGTTTTGGTTTTTTTATAGGGGTTACTTTGGTATTAGGAGTTATTAGTTTGCTTAAAAAATAGAATTTGGCTGTTTCCGTTCTGTATGAGTACGGTTTGTTGGAATTTGTGAACACAAAAGGGTCCCTTGAATCTTGTCCCAAGTGTAGTTTAGAGTGTCCCCCTAATAATATTGTGTGCTTATATTAAAGTGGTATTTGTATTTTAAGGGGGGATTATAATTGATTGAAGTATATAAATATATTTTATAATAATTTTGGGTTTGAGTTGTACCTTGTTTAAGGTTGGATGGAGATAATAGGGCATGATTTGAGCTATAGTATGATTTGCATCATTTGAAGTGAAAGATGGGTATCCATTAAAAAAAAAAAGGTTTTGTGGGTGGATGATAAATTTAGGATTTAGTAAAATATTTTTCTAATATTATGCATTTGGATTTTTCATGATTACAGCTGAGAAAAAAAACTCCAGAGATACACGAATGCAAACATAGGTAGAGTTTAGGCAAAAAAATCCCTCTTAATCATTATTAAAATAAATGATAGGCCATAATTTCATCAGCTAAGGGCCTCTTTGTATTTAGAGTTCCTTTTGTTATGACTCGAACTAAATTTGGGTTTTAGTTAATTTCATTTTTAGTTTAATTATTTATAATTCTATTTATTACAATTTGCGATGAACAACTAAAAAGCCTTAATCGCTCATAACTTTGGATATTAAATGAAATTATGGCACATTAAAACAAAATGTCTTCATGTTCAAGATCATTAAAATCCACATGTTTTTTATTTTTATATTTATATTTTGTAAAAATTTGACAGACGCCAAAATTTTAATCAAGCATCGAGCTTTTATGTCAATCGGACATGAGCCCATGCTTTATGTTACAGCTTTTTTTTCTTGTTTCTTTTTCACTAAATCAAACGTTGAAATAAAATATCTTCCCTTTCTTTTTTCTTATAAAAAAATCGAACCATTTTGAAAACTCTTAATCCTATACTTATGTATCTTCTTTCATTTATTACCAAATTATAAATTAATTTATTGATGTATCTCGACTACTTTCCTTTTTGTCAATATAACTATATTTAGTAGCCCAACATTCTTTCCTGTAACATAGTGCGACTGGATAATAATTTTATAAAATTTACCTTTTAACCTAGCAAAAATCTGTTTAAATTACGTATCTAAGTTCACATTATAATTTTTAATATCCATTAATTAATAACTCTTTTCATAGTCTTCCTTTACCTCTTTTACTAAATCGTCAACAAAATCTCTTAAAAAATAACATAAAATTTCCCATACATTTATATACCATACTGGTTAAAAATTTGATACGATATTTAAAATTATGAATAAAATTCCCTCCGCTAATACTCGACAAAATATACACATTTGTGACAATATGGGCTTGGGCCCGACTCCCATCTAATCTCAATCCAAGCCCACTACCAAGGCCCATCAATGGCCCACCAAACGCCCGCTTTCCACCATCTGTTTTTGAAAGCGTGCGCCACTCGTCTTCCCCATCGTTCCCAACACCCTCCAACCCCGCCGGAGAAAAAGATCTAATCTTTAGCTGCCGGAGTCCGATCGCCGGCGAGGGGGCCGCCGCGGGGATGCTCGGAGGAGGATTACCGCGGCGGAGATAGGGCGGTGGGCGGCCAGTGGGAGGGTAGGAGGGATCGTGGAGGTCGCCGCCGCCGCCGGGGGGCAGGATCGCCGGAAACCATGTCTGCTATAGTGTGCGGGAAAAGGTCTTTCTTCGAAGAACAGCAGCTCCACGGCTCCTCGCCGGCGTCTTCGTCTTCCTCCTCCAAGCGTGTTCGCTGCTCCTCGTCGCCGATCCGGTTGTCGCCACCGCGGGCACACTTCCTCTCCCCTGTTGGGCATCTTGCCGCAATCTTCCCGGGCATGGATAAGCAGGTTGATTTCTCCCTTTTCAATCTGTTGTTTTTTTTTTTGTTAGATGAGGATTGTTGGTTGTTGATTTGGGCTAGGCTTAATGAAGTCGTCGGAAATTAATATGAATTATATGTTATTCTTGTTAAAATTATGCATTTTAGGCTTTCCAATTGTTGAAATTTGATAACGATTCATACTTTTTTGTTTGTTATTTTAGGTTAGTTTTTTTATTGGTGGGAATTGTTTGTTGTTGATTAGGCTAAGTGTGAGTAATTTGTTTGGAATCTATGGGAATTCTTAGTTGTTCTCGTTAATTTATGCATTTTTAGGCTTAGAAATTGATAACAATTTTTGGTTTTGTTTGTCGTTCCTGGGTAAATTTTTTGTTAGATGGGGATTGTTGGTTTTTGGTATGTGCTAGGCTTTTGATGTGATGTAGATGGTTGGAAATTTATATGAATCATTGGTTATTCTCGCTAATTTTTGCATTTTAGTTTTTTTGAAATCGATAATGCAACACCCTGGTTCATGATTGGAAACCGAATCGGAATGTCGCGGGTCCTAGTTGGGTCTGCTAACCCAAACCCAATTCATGTGGATCTACTTTCGGCGTCTGAAGACGGAAGATGTTAATTGTTTCACATGGATGAATGCACAAAAACCTTAATATGATACTACATGGATGATATAACAAGCGTGGTTTACATATTAAAATAACTACGATAAAATCGATAAAATTCGTAAAATAAAATGGACAGCGTCTTCCCTAAAAGTGTAATTAAGAGCCACCCTATGAAATCAACATATATAAATATATTACGCATTAACATTCACACAAAATTCTAATTTGCTGTATAAGTTATTCTGAATCTTGGGTTTCGACCTATTTGTGCTTTCTATTCACTTTTTGCATCCAATTCTGGGCCTTACTTATGTAAATATTTAATATCTAACAATATTACTAAAATATATGCATTCAAATGTCACAATTAGAAATTCTGCTATTGAAGCAAATATCATATCACATCATATTGTCATACATTGCATTACATCATATCATTCTCAATGTAACCAAACATCTCTATCATCTGACATGTGTGTGTGCAAATACCACTGCTCCTCTATCAAGGTTGGCACATCCAACCCATGTTCATCACCTACATATATTATAAAAACACATTATTACTGGTCCAAAAATATATATGCATAACAAATTGGCAAATGAGAGCTAATTCTTATTTTGAAGAAAACCTTTATATAATTCTCGTGAACACTCCTAAGGGCATCTATTGAGGAGCCACCGAGCTGCAGACCCGATAGCGATCCGAACTAACTGGCCTACTGATGCCTCTCTTGGCATTTTCTCATTTCATTTTCTTGATCCCTTGGGACTATTAGTATATCCTAAGCGCTCTCTTTTCCTCAATAATTCTCTTGGCCTTGATGACGAAAGCCGAGTACTCTTAGGTAGTTCCTTTTAATACCATTTGAACCACAAGTTCAGACATGTGTTGTACTAAATAGTACCCATAAACCTTTAGTTCTTTGGGTGTGAGGAACTCAAACATAGAGTTGACAGGATCCTTCGGGAATGGAACAACTCGCTCACTAATCCAGAGCTCTCTTTGACTAGCACGTGCACCCGTTTATGGTATGTGCGAGTTGGTCTTGCTATCTCTCGTCTCACTAAAATGCGATAAAATTATATATAGGCCTGATAAGGGATTTATACAATAAGCCCGAAGGTAACTCGTGATGGATCTTGTTTCGAAAATATATTTGAGGGATTTCATCCTTGAGGGTTACTAATTCGAAAAATTGGTTGATTAAATGGCCTGGGTTAAGTGGGATTCGATAAAACACTACTTAACTCGTTCGGCGAGTAATAAAATAATACACAATAGAATAGAGCGTAAAACAGGAAATGAGTCTTTAATGGACCTGGCAGAAGCTCCGAGCGTATCCTCGCGCCTAAGTGAGCTCCTACTCTGTACCTACACATCAAATTTAGAAGCTAACGCCGGCTCATGATGCATTCACACATCTTATAGCATACTTATATCAATCATACATCATTCACACATAAGTTTTTCCCACGCTACGTTACATTAGATTAAGATAATTGCTTAGTTTATTTAATTAGTTCCTTAGCACTTGTTTTAATACACTTTAATCGAACAAATTTCATATTTCTATTTATAATAAAATAGCAAACTCGTCAATTCATTATTCCCGTCATGCTGTGCTAATGATTATCACCTTTAATAAATTAAGTCGAAGTTAATTATACTTCGCGTCATCGGTAATCGGCGATGACTAGGGTTTCGTCGCACAACTCAAGACTCGAATTCGACACTTGTTGGCTTTCGAAGTTCGATCGGGTTTGACTAGATGAGTTCGGCAGGAGATTCGGCGAATTCTAGTAAATTTGGTTTTCTGGTAGTCTAGGTGGTTTTTCGATGATTGTTACCGGCAACGACTAATCGGCGGGATGGTGGTGGTATGAGGTATCGTTGGCATAAGCTCGGCGAGCTCGATGGGTCTACGATGTCGACAAGGTCGGCAAAGGCGGCGGCTCGCTGACAAGGGGAAAACAGGGGTGGGGTGACGAGATATGGGCGGGATGGGCGGCGCTGGGCTCCGCTCTGGTCGGGAAAGATAGTGGGAGGGTTGGCAACGTTGAGGCAGTGATTGGATGGCGGCGGCGACGATCGCCGGTGGCGGAATCGATGACGGGAACACGATGCTAGGGCGCAGCTCCCTTGCGTGGTGGAGATCAGGCGACGGCTTGTAAATAAAATTGACTCGACTCCGACTTGAGTCAAAAATAATATTCACTCGTAATAATTCCTAAAAAATCCAGAAAATAGGGAAAAATCCTTTAAAACATAATACACACCATAACATCACAATAACATACTCCATAACTAATAACCCACCCAAACTGTTCGTAACGCATCTTAATGCGTTATTCGGCTTAAAGAATAATTCTACGATCTAATACTAAAATAAATAAAGAAAATATTGGTGTATTTTCATATATTCTGATTACTCATTTTACTGTTGTCTTACTGATGTTATCATTATATACTTGAGCACACATGACTCTCGTGGTTCATAACACATGATCGGCCTCGGCTTAGTACGTGTGTTCTAAAATTGACCTGACTGAAAATAACGGTCTAATTGATTGGTTCAAACTATAAAACCCTGACTCGAGTCACAGGTTTTACAAATAAAGATTTCTTCTTCTTTTTTGTAATTCTAGGGCAATGTTTTTTGTTAGGTGTGCTTGTTGGTTGTGATATTCATTAGATTGGAGATCTATATGAATTGTTGGTTGTTGATGTATGTTGATTTTCAGGTTAGAAATTTATGCATTTTAGTCTTTCCGATTACTAGAAATTGATAAAACCCGTGCTTTCATTTGTATTTGGTTTCATTTGATTCGTTATCACTCTGCATCCAATTTAAGACGAAAACATACCAAAAACCATGTGCAACATAATTAAGGGTGTGAATTCAATCGCAAAGTTAACTAAGCCCATAAGCTGGTTGATTTTTATATATGCAACTTTTTCTCATTGTTGGACACGCTTGTTGGTTGTTGACTTGTGCTATCTTTCTGACATCAGCATTCCTTTTTAGTTCTGGAGATGAATCTGTATGAATTCATGGCTGTCAATTTATGTTGATTTTGTTGTGTCCATATGCATTTTAGTTTGGGAATATGATGAAATTGTAGAAAGCCGATGTAAATTCCTAGATTCATTAAGCCTTTTCCTTGAACATGCGCAATTTTTTTTCTCTATACAGAAATGATTGCTTTTGAGTTGGATATCATGTCTTATCATTAATATGTACAAGGATAATTTTTTATCTGTTTAAAAAAAAACTGACAGAGAGTTGAAGTAATCGTTATTTGATGTATGGCAGTGGGTCTCTTGGTTCAAATTTATGCTGAAAGAAATATCTCAAGTTTCCCTTGATTTAATAGGGAGAGGAACATTGACTATTGATGGTTGTGGTGGGATATCTTTTGTTTTCTCCTATTAAACAAATTTAAGCTAATAATACTCAAGGGAGATATGATTGTGAGATGGAGTAGAAAGCTTGTTTTCATTTGCAGAAAATATTGCTAAGTTAGATGATGACTGCCAGTAAGATCTTCTTCCACTTATTCCAAAACGAGGTCGTGGAATGGATCATAATTTTGGATCCATGTGATTACTAATGGCAAATTTTTGGTAGTTGGATGCCCTTCATGACATTAATGACCATCAATGAGATGAATAATACTAATTTTAGAAATTTTCTCTGTATGATAACAGCTTCTGGAAAGAGCATTGGAAGATTGTGGGAACGATTTGGATTCTGCAATCAAGAGTTTGAATGAACTTTGCTTAGGTTCGTTGGAAATAAATGAGGGTGATAGTAAAGGTGCTACATCAGGGGGTGCTGCGGGCGCACATTCGTATGAAGGTTTTTTAAATCTTTGGCTTGCCACTCGTTTTTTGTCAAATAGTTAGCAAAGATCATTCTATTTTCTGTATGCAATAATTCAGTTTAAATATGGTGCGGTGTTTAATTTTTCATACATGTTAACCATTGCTACGTGTCTTTGATGAATCTCAGAGGTGCACTATTTTGTCACCATAAATTATACATCTTTTATTGCACCAGCATTTTTCTTTTGAATTTCCTTTGCATTAGTTTTTCAGCTCTGTCTTTTCATTATTGCAGACTAATCATGGGGATGAAATGAGAAATGATGGAAACATATATGTGCAAATACAAGAACAAACTATTAATTTGATTGACTTTGAAATTTAATAACAGTTCACTTGTCATCAGTGTTGTTGAGTAGCTATTGAAAAATTCCTTCAATGTTAATCTTTTTTTTTTTTATGAACAATTGTGCTTAATGGCCCAACCTCTTTTTGTGATGTAAAGTATAAAAAACTAGGGTTGATGGCCGTTGGCATTACAAACTCATCTCTAGTATATTGTTACTAATATCTGCACCATGTTGGTATTGCCTGCCTTATATTTATCAATCTTCGCAAATTTTATGTGATTTTTCATGGGCATGCTCTCATTTCTGGGATTTATGATTTATTTAACCTTGGGTGTAGATGAATATCTTTTTTTTTTTGGATAGGTCTCCATCCCTCTACTGCTTGTGAATTTATACCTGCTATTGAGCAGCCACTTTCTTTGGATGGTTCTGAATGGGTGGAGCTATTTGTTAGAGAAATGGTCAATGCCTCCGACGTTGACGATGCCAGGACTAGAGCTGCCAGAGCTCTCCAAATGTTAGAGAAGTCCTTTCAGGAAAAGGCTGGTGCTGAGGTCAATGAATCACTTCAGAAGGTATGTTGTGTGACTAGCGTCAGTTAGCCTAAATTATCAGAAAAGAAGCAAGAAAGCACTTTTTAATATTAATTTTTCTATGGGACAGGAGAATCTGATGTTGAGGGAACAAGTTGAAGTACTTGTTAAAGATAATGCCATTTTAAAGCGTGCGGTAGCAATTCAGCACGAGCGTCAGAAGGAGTTAGATGAGAAGACTCAGGAGCTGCAGCATTTGAGGCAGTTGGTGTCTCAATACCAAGAACAATTACGAACTCTGGAGGTTTGCACATTTTCTTTTACAACAATCGAGAGATTAGTACTGGATGACATTGTGTTACCTACTATTGCATTAATGAAAAACCAATCAAAACTTAATAGTTTGCAATACAAATCAGCCTATGCTAGAGCTTCTATGTCTTCAATTTGTTGTTATTGGTCCTCATAGAAGGTTGCTTTGATGTCGATCAACAGGTAAATAACTATGCGTTAACAATGCACCTAAAGCAGGCGCAGCAAAGCAGTTCAATTCCTGGTCGCTTTAATCCAGACGTTTTTTAAGAACAATGTGGAGACTGTTGTGTCGTGAGTGCAGTCTGCATAAGGAAAAAATACATCAGGAAAAAGAAGCTGGTATGAACAAGTATGGTCAATCAAATTAAAGTCATAATATGTAATTTATAAATTGAAGGGGGCGTTTGGGTTATTTCATTCGGTCTTTATAACCCTTTACCACAATTTGCTAACTGTATGTTTTTATCGTTCAATTACAATTTCGAAGATTGGATTGTCAGATGTATCATAATTTATATCAAGGGCAAATGTTAAAATGTGTTTGCCATTTCGATTAGCCAAGAAATGCCATAAAAGTTTCGTATCTGCTACATTTCCTTTTCATTTGTTGTTTTGTACTTGCCCAAAAAACAGTTGTTTAATATTTATGCTAACTCTTTGTAAGCAGTTTATTATCATTTTCTTGCATGGTGGCTTGCTGGGAAGGATGCATTCCCTTTCTGATGTGACCAAAATTTCTTTTTAGAAATAAATGTATGCGAAAACAACACTACGTAATCAATCAATTTGATTAGAAAACACATACATCGCTCCGACAAAATTGTAATCGGCATCAATCAATGAAAAACGTATTTTATTCTAATGATTTGGATAATGTCATGATATCTTAGTATGTTATTTTTTATCTAATTCTTATTAATGTAAATTTAGTTGGTGTGAGTTGATGAAACTCTAAAAATCTTAAACTCTAAGGGATCTGACTACTAAAAATCATAGGTGATGAATGTTTGCTCTACATTCATAATCTTCATGCATTGATATAGACCGGCATACCATAAAAGATGAATTCTGGGTTTGCGGTCATAATTATCATTTTTTTTTAGTTGGATGAAAATTCCATTTCAAACTCCTCTGCAAGGAAACGAGATATACGAAGGTAAAGGAAGAACAAGGGTTTTGGAGAGCTTGAGCAGTTATATCCAAAAGCCTAAAAGAAAAGGGCAATAATCAATGATTTGTGCTTATAATTAAGAATTTTCTAGGCTAGATGTACTTGTGACATAATGGAGGACACCAGTGGATCTTAATACATTTTGAGTTCATTGGTAATCCTGTTATTGTGTTCTGACCAGAATCGAACAGAGAAATAACAAAAATAGACAAATTACGCAAGGTATTTTTTAGATCACATGGTTATTATTTTTTAAAATTAGACAAATTATATTTATCATCCAAATGTCCTAATGAGATGGCTCACGTTGAACAACCAATAATTTGATGTAGCAAATGCTACAACCACGTTATAGTAATTTTCTTATCGGTGTAAATCCCTTTAATTGAAAGAGTTAGTTTAATTAATATAGTTATTTTTTAAAATACTTTAACTCTTTGTAACTCACTAGAGGTTCGGAAATTAAAGAGAAGATGTATAAACTATAAACGAGACATCAAGCAAGAAAAAGGATAATGATCGAATAAAGTAACTCCCGAGCAATTTGCACTAATAGGAATAATTTCTTCGAATATGTTCTCAAATTCATTCGAGATTTGAGCAAAAACTCAAATTCGTCGGCTCTTCTCAATTGGCTTACTGCAATTCGTCAGAAGATATATTCTATCTTAGCCCATGTTCCTATGTCCAAAACATGATTTAAAAATAATTAGATTTAACTCGTACAGATTTAACTTCAAGGCGGAGTTTTTATTAAAAATAATCAGATTTTGTGTAACAGTGATTGTTACGGAAAATCCACAAATATATGTGACAGCTCCTTCCTTGGCGTAAATTATTATTATTATGTATGAATATAAATATAAATATAAATTAAGGATTATATATAATTAAGTGCTACTAATCATAGTGATTTAAACTTGATATAGTAAGTACTTGGATAATATAAAAAAATATTTCTTTTTTTATCATAGTAATTTTTATTGGGTAGTCTTCAATAGGGTTGTTAAATGAGCGAGTGATCCGAGCTCAATTTATGTTTGAACACAATTAAAATAGTTCGAAGTTCATTCAAATTCGTTTCGAGATCGAATGAGTTTTGAATATGCATGCCCGATCGAGACTCAAATATTTTTTATGTTGTTTGAGCTTGAATACACTTAAACTATTTAATTTTGATGAGTTCGAACCCAGCTCATTTATGAGCTCAAAACCATTTCAATTATAAAATGGAAAGTAATTTACTTCCGGTTTTTAACTTGAATACTTCACATTTAAGTTATCTCACTATTTTATTATTATATTATATATAAATAAATATAATTAATTATAATTAAATTTATTAGTATATATATAATATAATAACTATATTATTATATTATTTTATTAAATTGAGTTACGAATCAATTTCAAGTTAAGTTAAACACTGTCTTGTTCAAACTAGACTTAAAAGATTTAAATTTTAGTGAAATTCAAATTTGAGCATTTAAATATCAAATTTCGAGTCGTAGACGAACCCGATGCTTAATGCGGGCCGAATAATAGAAGGTGTGGGGCAACCGCTTTGCATTCGGGGAGACGATGGAGGTGAGGCCGTCCAGGGGTCTGTAGGAGGGTGCAGTCCGATGGCATCCGCCGCCGCGGTCGTCGCATTCGCCGGCGTCACGCCGCAGCCGGAACTGCACAGACGCATGCGCCACCTCTTCTCGAGCCGCCGCTGCTTCTCGTCTTCCCCGCCCCGCAAGTACGCCGTGCTCGGAGCTGGCTTCGCCGGCTTGTCCGTCGTTTGGCACCTCTTGCAGGTGAGTTTTATGATGACCGATTCGTATAGTAGCTAGTTAGCAGCATTTCATCCTAGCTACTAATGATAACTGCTATAACTGAGCTATGGGTAACATCAACTCTTATACCTACTCTTGTTAATAATAATAAGGGAATTCGATACTGGCATCTAATTAAAAGTAGGAGAATTAACCCGTCAACATACAACTAAAATAATAATAATAAGTCAAATTATTATATTTTATCTTCCCATTCAATTAAGATCCATCTTTAAAATTAGAGTCAATTAAAAACTATATCTAAGATATTAGATTATTATATATTCTATCTTATTATTCAACTAGATTTTATTTATAAAATTAAAGTTTATCTGTAATATAAGTTGCGCTTAGCCTGACATCTTGCCTAGTATTAATAAAGAGGGAGTAAAAAGCTGCGCGATAATGAAAAGTAGGAAACTGAATCCTTCAGAGTACAATGAAAATAAAAAATCAAATCATTATATTCTTAATTTGAGTCTATCATTAAAATTGAAAACTGTAACACCCCAAGTTAGATGGAATCAGCCTTAAAGAGCATTAAAACAACTAAATCCTTCGAATTAATGAATAGTACCCTATGGGCCGCACAACCATTCTAGGTGTTAAAAGATGAAAGGAATTTAATTGATGGCCAATCACAAGTACAAACAAAAGGAAACAATAAACACATAAAAGATATGTTGGGGTAGTAAGCCTTGAAAGGGGACAGCTTATATGCATTCTTAATTTACATAGGACACTCTGATTCTACTTCAAGAAGTCTATCTTTATGATATCAAATCATTATTATTTATCTTATTATTCAATGAGGTTTCTTTCTATAAAACCTCTGTTGCATGATTAAAAAATACATGCAGTCATATAAAAAAATTTCTAGTGATCACTCTTACATAGATAATAACAAGTTCATCCCTCTTATTGATGGCCTGCTGAAAGCAATTAGAAAGGAATAAATTCTTCTCCTGACATGACGATGTACTAGTCAGTTTTGATTTAGTCGGCTATGCATTTTGTTGAGCTTGTAAGTTTTGCTGTGGAAAGCTAGTTTTGAGATGAGTTTGATATTTATGCCGCTTCTTTGAAGTGAGTCATATGATTTTAGTAAGCCTTGAATTTTTGTTGCATTTGTTCGGGCATGAAAACTGAAAAGCTTGTTAGTGGAGGTTGGAATTGTTCATATTTATGGAGCTTCTTTGGAAGGAATTATATAATTGACGTTATCTTTGAGTTTTAGTTTCATTTCATTGAGCATGAAAATTTTGTTAATGGTTATTGAAATTATTCACATTTATGGAGCTTTTTCCCAAGGAATCACATTTTTGTGGTTTGCGTCTAATTTAGTCAGCTGTGCATTTTGTGGAGCATGTATAATTTGTCAATGGTATTTGAAATTGTTCACATATATACAGCTTCTTTCCCATGAACCATGTTAGAATAGTTAGCTTTGAATTTATCTGGCCACGCATTATGTTGAGCATATTGAGTTTGTTAATGGTGGTTGGAATTGTTCATATTTGTGCAGCTACTTCCCAAGGAATCACATTATTGCATAGACATTTATGACGAAGTTGGAATTGGGGGTGGAGCGTCCGGCATATCAGGGGGCTCCTTCATCCTTACTCGCCGAAAGGTTCCAAACTTGTGTACTAGTCTTTTAGGGTATGGTTGTTGTGTTTTACCATGCAGCCAAGTTGGTCAATTTAAAACTTAATGAAACTTGTTATCATTTGATTATATTTTTAAAAGTTCATTAGTTGTGAATAAATAGATGAACTTGGCTCTTCTTTTATGAGTACTCTTATTATGAAACTCACAGCCAAGCTTCTTTGGATGGGTGCTGATTGTTGGAATGAGAGTCAGAAACTGTTATCCGTTGCAGAAGCTGCTAATGATAGGAGGAAAAGAGAGTTGGGAAATGACTCTAATGAAGTATTTGTATGGAGAAGGTACATTAATCAATGATTTGAAATGATAGTTGCTCTAATTGGCATATACCTTTCCATATTTCAAATTCCAGTTTCTATAATTAGCTTGATCAGTCTTTTTGATTGCTTATGACATTGTATGAGATAAACATAAGAGTACACGAAAGAAGAGTTTGCTACTTGAAGTTGTATGTAGAAGACTTAGGACATTGTCCAGTTAGTGAGACAAGCTAGTTTTAACGAGAAAAAACAAGCAAGAAAGGACCACGTGAACCTCATCCACCAAAACTTGTGGTTTTTGCTTGCTTGCACTCATTTGGTGTGGCTTGTACATTTAATTGTGATAATCAGGTCGTGCAAACAAATCCTGTGTACTATGCTTACTGTTTTGACTCCACATTTTAGATCTATAATAATGAGGTTTTCTGATCTCAGAAAGTTGTTTTAGAAGAGAAACATATTTTATGTGTAGGTTATATCATTAAATCATAAAATTTTAACTATTCAAGGCATGCATTAGAAACTGTTTCAATGCAACGAGCAAATCTACTTACTATGAATCTAGTTCATACTTCTTTTATTTTACAATGTGGGACACTTGCATAAAAAAAGACCAGACAACAACTTAAATAAGCATCTATTTAATACCTTTGGTTACGAATATTAGCTTTCTTGGAATTTGTATAGTGCAATAAAATATGGACGTAATTTAAAATCTTACAACATAATTTTTTGTCTGTACTTCTTTCAGGGGCATCTTGAGACCTGTGACATCTGTCAAGAATGTGGATATATTGAAGATGGTGGTTCTTAACAACTTTTTATAGCAGTTTCACCATTATTTGTTGACAGTGGTGGTGATGGTTATCTGTTTTCAATAACAGAATGCTCAGCACTCTCTTGAAAGTTGCAGAATAGAACATGTAGATATGGATGCTGGTCAACAACTTATACCGAACCTTTGTTTACCTTTCAACTCAGCTGTTTACATGCCGTTTGCAATGAATGTTCATCCAAAGCGTTATCTTCAGGTAGGAAAATGTATGCTTGAATGTGCTTATCCTTTGTGTTATAATACTCTTTACTTATGGAATTTTTCCTGGTAGTAGGCACTCTTTTTAGCATGCCAAGACCTTGTAGAAGATTATTCAGTGTCAGGTTATGGCCGGAAAGACCTAAGAATCTTTTGTATAACTATCAACAGCCTCCTTCAATTATCAGGTACCATGCAGATTTGCCTTTTTTTGACATAGTTAATTGGTCTTTTCTCTCTAGGTTTTTTATTCTAATGTAATAGTTTTGATATGACGCCCTAAGCACATGTCTATTTAAGTTTTTTATAAACTGATCTATACAAATGTGGATTTCTTTAATTCATACTTGAGATTAATGAGTCATTATCATATACCCTTAACTCAGGTTGGTTGGAATTGGCAACAAGGATTTTTGTATCACTAGATATCAAGTGATATCTTTCATATTCAAATTGATGACACTAATCCCACGATGTATCAAAGTGACAAAATTTTATGCCATTTTAAGGCCAATTTGTATCATAGTATTATGACTATTATTTAAATGATCAGAGTATAATATTTGGTAACTCCGCCAATGCTTTTGCATTACCCGTCCCAAGCCCGATAAAGGAAGGTTGGTGTTAGGAAGGGCATCCGGCCATCTAAAATTTTGCTATTTATAATTGCATTGATCCTAATTTATGATCCATGCCTTCAACACCTATGAGGTGGAAAAAGAAGAAGTAGAAGAGTACAATATTTGGTGTGATGTGTAGCCTATCTCCTTTAATCTAAGCCTTTTCCTCTAGCGTACATTGGCTAAAAGAAGAACGTTTATTCCATCAAATTTTATTTGCTTGCAGATGAATATGATGCAGTTGTAATCTGCTTAGGCGCCAAAGCAGTTATGCTGCCAGAGCTAGCTGGTAAGCTTCCCTTAAGAACATGCAGAGGTGTTGTTGCCAGTTTGCAGCTGCCAAATGAGAGTAGGTATAATGAATTATGATGTTAGTTGCAACGGGCAAAATGTGTCGCCTGAAATTTTGTTAGCCCGAAGATTAAATTTTCTTCATTTTTTACTTGATCGAACTTTTGTAACAGTGAGGAGTACGCAGATCAGAGCCCTTCCATCTTGGCTGATGCATGGCTTGCAGTCCAAGGGGCACGGCAGATGGTTGTTGGTTCCACGTGGGACTGGGGATCAAAGAATGCCTGTTCAAGCGTCTCCGCAAAAGAAGCTTCAGTTGCCCTAGAAGAACTTATGGCGAAAGCGTCGATCGTATATCCTAGCATTAGTAATTGGTTGTTTTCAGAAGCAAATGCAGGTCTGAGAGCCATGCCACCATTGACCCATCTCGGATCATTGCCACTCTTAGGTTGTGTCAACGACATGATTGGCAAGAATAGCAATTGCAAATATTGGCTGCTTGGAGGGCTAGGCGCTAGAGGCCTTCTTTACCATGGTTGGCTTGGAAAGTTGATGGCTAAAGCTGTTATTTCTGGCGACGATCAAGTGTTTCCAGCACCACTTATTTCATGGAAAAAATAATTTAGTGGCTTGCTGTAAGTATTACTGTTTCATGGGGGAACATAAGGTATTTTTTAACATATCATTGCATTCGAACCATTGTTAAAGATTGAAAAAATCTTCAAATCAGATAGAGGCCAGAATCAGTTATAAACTAATGTCAATTAATACTTATTAACAATACTTATTTCAATTAAAAATACAGGGCTTTTCTTGTTCTACAATAAATTTATATGCAAAGAATTTTTTTACTTTCTGATTCCACTGTTGAATATCCAGAATTGTCAATTTGTATGCTGTCAAATGTACCTACAGGTTGTGTTCTATTTATCTTCAAACGACACTTTTTGTAAGTTGCTTCTTCAAAGCTTAATCAAATCAAGAGCTAGCATTGAAAAATAAGACTTGCTTGTCTTCCTTGTGGTATGCATCTCAACCCCGCTTCTCATCTTCCATCTTGCCTCTCTTGTAGGTTGGCACCGACATCTAGGCTCTCCATCTCCCTATCTCCTGCCTTATTTGTTGTTGTGAGCGTCTCGTTTATGGCAAATCTCCTGGCCGATCTGCTCAAGCGCTTCCAACAAATGAGCATGCGAAGTGAGATCCCCTAACCCATCCACTTTCCCCCTGTAAGTTTAGAGATTGTCATTCGTCGGATGTTGATTTTATTTTATTTTTATTTTGACTCTCTGATGTTGATTTTATTTTATTTTTATTTTGACTCTCGTTCACGACGTGTTTAACTTTCGTTCGTGATATATTTTATAGCTTTCACAATTTTTAGACAAATTTTAAAAGTTTTTATAACCTATTTTATATTAGGTTAGTTTGTCTATAGCCGAGTGAGATTAAAAAAAAGAAAACAACTCGAAATTATACCCGACCCTGACTCTCCCCTCCAACTTACTTAGACCGACCACCCCTCCCCTTCTTGACATGCCACCGACCTCCCCTTTTCCCTTCCCTTCTTCACTTGCATCTACATTTGTGCGGGTGAAAATGGCCGAGCTTGTATTCCTCCTGGAACGCCGCCCTCCTTGCCTAATGAGATTGAATTTTTGAGTTCTGACCAGGATGGTGAAATCTTATAAACACTGTCAGGATTGTAATGAACAGCTTGGTTGATCATCTATCTGCTTTAATTTTTTTCTGCGGTACTTTCTGCTGCAGAACAAAAGATTTATGTAAATAATGTATAGTTTTTTCTGCTTTGGTTGGAGAAATTGAACTGTAGAAAAGAGGGAGGAGTTCTTGAATTATGTAGGTGGTGGATACTTGGTCTCGAGTTAAAAGTAAAAGATTAAATATCAAAGCTAAAAAACAAATTATTATAATCTGGCTATCACATTATCAACCATGATCTCGTGAGAAAGTAGAAAATAAACAATACCTTTATATGATCTGCTTTGACTATAAAGATTTTATAGGCGTGACCCTTCCCTTATTTCTATTTTGGCCAACCATAATAAATTAGAACTAAGTATATTAGTCTTTATACGTTATATATCCTCTATAATAAATTAACTAATAACTGATATTTTTTATAGCCAATTAAATTAAATATCGTAAGATCACATAAAAAAGTGTATTAATAAGATAACTTTCTATGCACAATTAAATTAACATGTGAGACTATATATATATATATATAAGGAATACTCTTGTGCGCTTCTTGTTTTTCCAACACAAGCAACGCACAGGTGAAGATGGCGGTCCAGCGGCTGTCAATCCCACTACCCCCTACCCCCATCCCCTTGCGTTGTTGCCCCCCCCCCTCCCTGTTCCTTCTCCCTCCTTGTGCCGGTGCCGCCGTCCCAGTCATGTCTGCTACTGCTCCACCTTGAGCGCAACATCGCCCCCTACCCCCATCCCCTTGCGTTGTTGCCCCCCCCTGCCCCCCTCCCGTTCCTTCTCCCTCATGTGCCGGTGCCGCCGTCCCAGTTATGTTTGCTCCTGCTCCACCTTGAGCGCAACATCGCCCCCCCTTTTAATGGCGAGGTGGCGATAGCACTGGCCAGCGGGCGGCTGAAGGCTGGCGGCGAGGTCGCCGACGGTGGGGTGGCGCAGCAAAATAGGGGGCAATCTGTCAGTAGGGAAAGAAATAGGGGAGAAGTTTGGGGTAGTTTTGTAATAAAAATTTGATTCAGTCCCGACTCGAGTCAATATTACGAAATTCATTTCAAAAAATATAAAAAAAATAGTAAAATATTATAAAATAAAATAATCGAGTTATAATTCGAATAACATGCTCTAAACTTAATAACCCACTCAAAACTAATAAATAGCGCGCCTTAATGTAGTAAACGACCTTAAATTAATTTTGCGATCTATTATATATTAAAAAAACTTGTATACTTTCGTATATTTTAATAACTCATTTTTTCTTCTTTATTTATGACGTTATCATCATATATTTAGGTACACATAACTTTATGAATACAGTAGAAAAAAATGAGTTATTAGAATATATAATAGTATGTCAGTTTTTTTAATATATAGTAGATCGCAGAATTAATTTAAGGTTATTTATCCCGTTAGGATGTGTTATTTATTAGTTTTGGGTAGGTTATTAGGTTTAGAGTATGTTATTCGAGTTAGAATTTGATTATTTTATTTTATGGTATTTTACTGTATTTTTTAATATTTTTGGGGATGTATTTCGTAATATTGATTCGAGTCGAGACCAAGTGAAGTTTTTATTAACTACCCCGAACTTCTCCCTTGTTTCTTTCCCTACCGACTAATCGTGCCCCCCTTTGTTTTGGTGCACCACCCCATCATTGATTGCCCACTAGCCAGTGATGTTGCCATCGACAGTTGGGAAACAGAAGAAGCGACCAACATAGGTGGCCGACGGTGGTTGTTGAGGCAATCGGGCGACAGATTTTGGCAAGCCTAACGTGGCAAAATAGAGGAGGGGTGATGTCACGCTCGAGGTGGAGCAAGAGTGGGCATGACTGGGGCAACAGCGGCTGCGGCAAGCCTAACATGGCAAAATAGAAGAGGGGTGATGTTGCGCTCGAGGTAGAGCAAGAGTGGGCATGACTGGGGCAACAACGGCGGCGGCACGGGGGAAGAAGGAAGGGGGGCAATGGCGTGGGGAGGGGGAAGGAACGGAGGGGGCAGCGGAAATTGTGGAAATTGGGGGGGGGGGGCAGTGAGGGGAACGTCAAGGAGGGGAGGGGCAAAACACACGGGGCGGAGTGTCAGCCGCTGGATTTCTATCCATCGGCCATCTTCACTTGGAAAGATGAATGTCCATATAATTAAAAGTTGAATGTCATAAATTCAGATTTATTGGTCCCATATCTTATGATATTAGGAAACTTAATGTCATTAACACATATTTATTAGCACAAAAAATACAATTTATGAAGAACGATTTCTTACCCAATAATATATTATTTATTCATCGTGGTGTACTTGCACAGAAGTGGAACGTCGATCTCGGCAGCGACCGAGTTGAAGAAAGTCTAAAAGTTTTTGGACACGCCTGTTGTAAACGCCGCGGAGACGCCCTGAGCGTTGATGATCAAACTCGACGGGGCGAACGGCGTTATCACCCTCCCTCACTTCCACGTCTCCCCACCACCGAGATCGTCCTCCCGCGTTCGAGCAGCTGCACATGGACGCCAACCACATGGTGAAGTCCTTCGTCGACTTCATGGCGTGCCTGGTCGAATGCGCCGACGACGCCAAGCTGCTCAGGTCGGAAGGCATCCTTGTTTCCAACGTGACAACGTTTGAAGACATTGCTGGGTTTGTGCAGAAGCTCCAGGACGACATGAACTTCATGCCGAAGGGAGCTTCTACCATCTGCCGATTGAGGTGGAGGAGTTCTACTGGTCGAGGACGAGCAAGTGGAAGGGGAGGATGAGGGAGTGGCGGACGAATTTCAGAGAGACCAACTTCAAGAGCCCATGGACTCTGATTGCACTGTGTGCTGCTTCACTGCTGCTGCTGCTCATCATTGAACAGAGTCGGTATACAACTCTCTCCTATTACAAGTCTTAGTGAGGTATTTGAATGGTTGTTTAGTTGTTGTTCATGAGTAGGAGATTTGATAGGGAGCTGTTTCTTTGCTTTGTGAGATGGGGAAATGGCTAGCAACAGAACTTCCTGTCTGTTTTAGGAAGAAAACCTTTTTGCTTTTTTATGTGATAAGAAATGAGCAGGAGATAATCGGGGATCTTATTGCCTGCATGCGAAGAACGAAGGAAAAGAAAATGAAACTGAGAAGAACACATTATAATTTGGTGAGGCTCAGTAAATAAGCGCGCAAAGAGAGTGAGTAATAAAGGAATTGTAAAAATTAGTGAGGGCCAAGAGAATTACGAGTCATGGTGAAAAGCAATATAAACTCTCCAATTCTGTCGTCGTGGTAAAGGTTACCGTGAAAGCCATGGTGGGGCTCAACATTCACAAATGTAATGTTAGGATAATAATAATACAGATGATTGGTAATATGGGTCAAGAATGAGTTCAAAGGGGGATGCAGGGCACGTAATTTGGCGGCCAGATTTGGGTATTGCCGGCCTCCGCCATTGCAGGTGGTGATTGTCCATTAGTCATTTTCCTATCTTCACTTTTAAAAAGAAGGGAGAAAGGTGGGGAAATTAAGTAGTATGCATCCCCCATGAGATATATTGGGCTCATTTCTTAAACTCCTAATGTAAATTTGGACGACCAAAATCTCTATGAACAAAAAACAAATTGAAAATTTACGTAAGATAAAAAGAATAGTTTCTGTTTTATAAATTCACAAAAATTACTTTTAAAAGTTACGAAATGGCCTACAAAGGCTTATGTAAATTCAATCTTACAAGTGGTTATCTATCATGAGTATTGTTGAACCGTTGTTACAATTCACAGGATTGGATTAAAAAGTGATGAGTTGGATTATGCTTTCAGTTAATTATTAGTCTAATACATTTTACCACAAGCCAGTGTACAAATTACAAAGTAATTATATATTTTCACTTTTTTTAATCCAAAGCATTATACATTTGTCACTAACAAAAGCAAAAGATGTATTAGACTGGTAATTAAAACGTTAATAAAAACCAAAAAAATACAAGCGATACTAAAACATGCAAACGTGGACTTTTCAACGTCATCAACCCATCACTTCTCATATCATACAAGGCCCCCACCTGGACCGACGCCACTCGCTGCGTCGTCGCCGCCCGCGCCGCCGAGCAGCTCCCGACACCGGACAAGAACGTCGCATCGCCGCTGCTTCCCCCGGCAGCGTCGTCGTAACAGAGACCCGAGTTGTTGGCAAGCCTGAGCTTCCCCCGCATCCGCCACACCGTCTCCCGGTCGAAGGGGACAGCCCCGGCCAGCCGGTTGCCGTCGAGCCACAGCTCACTGAGATGCCCGATACGGCTGAACGCCGGCGGGATGCCGCCATCGAGCTGGTTTCCGTCGAGGTGCAGTACCCTCAAAGCCGGCAGCCCGGCTAGCTCAGACGGGACCGGTCCGGCGAGGCACATATCCGAAAGCACAAGAACATCGAGCTCCTGGAGCTTGGAGAACACGTTAGAAGGTATCGCCGTCGAACTCATGCAGTTCCCTTTGAGCACAATGCTTCGCACTGATCTTAACTCGGAGATCGACGCCGGCAACGGCCCGGACAGCAGGTTGTAGCTAAGATCGAGCAGCATCAACGATTCAAGCCGTGCGATGGTGTCAGGGATTTGACCGACAAGTCGGTTAAAACTGATATCCAACTTGATGAGCTTGCGAGCATCGCCGAGGCTGGCCGGGAACGGTCCGGCGAGGAGGTTGCTGCTGAGGTCGAGCACATTGAGAGAAGCAACGGGCAGGTCTGGGACGGCGCCGGAGAGTCGGTTGGAGCTGAGATCGAGAAGACGCAGGCGAGCGAGCTTGCTCAAACCTGCGGGTATGGAGGAGGAGAGCTGATTGGAGTGCAAGTCGAGCACTCGGAGGTGGGTGAGGTTGGAGAGCTCGGCCGGGATAGCACCGACGTGTCCGTTGTCTCGGAGGACAAGAGAGTGGAGCGTCGGGGCAAGCCGGCCGAGGAAGTGCGGTATCGGCTGGGGGTTGGAGGCGAAGCATCGGTAGAAGAAGAGGGAGCGGAGGTGGGGGAGGCGGGTGAGGGAAGGGGAGAGGAAGGAGGCGGCGGGGTCGCAGGTGGGGAAGGCGGTGTCGTCGGAGAGGGAACCGAAGGAGAGGGAGACGACGTGGTAGACCTCGTCGGCGTCCGGCATGCACTCGATGCCATGCCACCGGCCCTTGCAGACGTCAGGGATGGCGGCCGCCCAGGCGTTGCCGGTGGCCGCCATCACCTCGTACACCGCCCGCTGCTCCTCCGCGTCCGTCCGCCCCCACCGTTCCTCATGATGATGCCCGTCTGCGGCGTGTCCAGCAGCTCGGCCGCCGGCGGCGCCGAGTCCGACATTATCACGGTGAATCCGCGACATGTTGTCGGCCGACATAAGAGAAGAATAAGAAGCATGAGCAAGCAGGGCAAGAGCGAAGGTTGGAGCAGCTTGTCCATCTCTGTGCTGCCAAGGGAGGGAGTGGGAGATTGAATTCGTTTTAAAGGAGGTGATGTCCAACGGTCGATTTGATAGATTTCAGTACCCTCTTAAATTCTGGTCCTGCTCATACTGTCAAGTTGAGATGAATGGTAATTTTATAAATCATAATAATAATTTTCTAAAATTTTACAAGTTTTTTGAACTAATCAAATTTAAGGCTGTGAAAAATAGAAAATTATTTGAGAATTTCCCTTTTCTAAATAGATTGGATAGGTGTAGAACAACTATATTTGTTCCAAGTTTTTTGTATGAAAATTAGTCATATTTAATTATGGTTGTTTGGCATCATCAAGAATCTTATATTTAATCAATGGCGTTTGGTAATGCTATAGCCGGAAGAGCATCCATCCGTGGGATTCATATACATACCCTAAATTCAAACAGACTATTTCTTAAGGGTCATCACTAGTGTCAATATTACCCACAAATTTAAGAAAATTGTTTGCCCGAATTCGACCAATTTGCATATTGTGTTTACTACATCTCGGTATAATAAAGTATAATACTAGTTTCAAACGTAAGACTCGAAACCCATTTAATCATGCACTGATGCTGCATGCTGGGTATGTTTTACTGTACTGCATTGAAATGGCAAAGGTGAATTGGAGGGAAAGGGGAGGGACCGGGGTTAAGGGAGTCACGAGAAGGAGGAGAATGGGGAATAAATGAGGAGAAGGAATGAAGCGGGTGATGGCTTTGAAGAGAATCACGAGTGTGGCGCTGCGTTTGAACTTGGGATATTAATGGTGTGCAATGGCAGTTACAGATCAGAGACTCAGATGTGCCGCCATTTTTTCCGAGCTCTTTCGGCTGCTCTTGATCTTCTTCTCTGTGCAAGCCAGGAGATGGCAGACAACGGTAACCCGCTAAGGTTTTGGGCATTGCTGCATTAAAAACTCGAGCCTCATATTTGACTTGGCAAGGGAGTGGGGTTGATTCATAATCCTAGATCTAATTTATATTATATTTTCAATGAAATAAATGAAAAGTTATATGAAATTAGGAAATCGGCCTTTTTGTCTTTCAAAATTTATAATTATATGATTTATATTATTTTAAAAACTTAATTCAGCTAAACTAAACAAAATAATATATTGTAATTATTTTTAAAAATTGACTGATCAAATAGTCAATTATAAAATCTATATATTTATATGTGTGTCTATATTTGTGTGTGTGTATATATATATTAATAGGGTATTCATAAATTTTGATTTGGGAAGCTATGAGGTGAAGTTGGCTTGGAGAATTATCAGAGTAAAAAAGTCTTTGAACTTTATGATGGGGTGTCCAAATACTCGACAAGAAGAGATTTTGATAGAGTAACGTGAGAAAAATCAAGGAAAAATCATAAAATCTATTAAGAAAATCAATACAAAAGTTCAAAAAAATTATAATTTTATGCTTTTTTAGTTGTAATTTTTACAACCCAAATCTCATTTTGATGGAGTAATGTGATTTCTAGGCGCCCCATTAGAAATCACGTATATAGGGCCTCTGCATCTAACGGTGAGGCAGAGAAATTTCACTTTTATTATTATTTTTTTTAATGTTAGAAATTTTGCTTGGATATTTATATTTGGGTCTTGCTGATTAAAAGGATTTGGCAAATGCCACAAAGGCTTGCACCAATTGGGGACATGGTTGCTGCTTGAAATTTTGGTAATTGGTATTAGCTAGCTATATATTTAAAAAACTCAGGGATTCAGATTCGAATTGACATGCTCTCGAATAGGGTTAACTCTAAATCAACTCAAAAGCAAACTATACTATTTTTTAATTAAATAATTAATTTATTAATATATGAAATTAACATATATGTATTTTAATCCTTGAAATTGATAAATAAAATTATTACATTATTTAAAAATATCGAATTAACTAAATTAGAAAGAGAATAATATATTTGAATAAATCTTATTACTTGACCCAAGTTAATCATAAAATCCATCAAACGGAGTTATCCATAGCATTTGACTTGGCCATGGAGTACTAAAGACGGATTGACCATTTTTTAGATCTAAACATAGTTTTAAAATTTTAAGTACATATGAGCATTTTTTTAGGCTAGTTAGATGTGAACATTTGTGCAAAATTAATGTTTGTCTTCGTAAGATAAACATTAATAATTTTGTTGAAATAGTCACATTTATAGCAAAGCTATTCATGCTTGCACCTATTGATTGCTATAGCTCACAGCTGATTTTCATTCTTACTTTTTATAGTTTTATAATGTTTTAAGATATATATATATATATATATATATATATATATATATATATATATAAGTTAAGTTCTTCGATATTTTTGGATCAAATAGTTGGTGCATAATATTAAAATTTTGTTTCACCTCTAAAAACCTCTCCAAACCTTTAACTTTATGAATGATTTTACTGAGCAGTATAAGATTAACTTATTAGAAGTTACTGTTGAATCTTCAAATCATGTCCTCACCCAAAACAATCGTCACTTCCGAGAAAATTCAGAGAACTTCCTGATCAGTTGCAAAAAGACGACTTAGAACAAGTCTTTCCGTGAAAGAGAGCAAGTTTTCCAATTTGATTAAGTGTGAAAGAGAAAGGAAACTAGTCAAGAATTGGAGATGAAGACTAAACTAGTAAGCATAACTTTGTATGCCAATCAATCACGCACCCCCATTTATAAATTGAGTCTCCTTGTAGAAGAACACTCCACTCCAACAATGGAGGGGAAGAGAAGCATGGTGTATATTGACGTGGAGAGGTTGGAGAGGCTGGGAAAGGTAGGAGCCAACGCTTCACATGAGAGCTGGGAGAAGCATTCCATCTTCAGAGTCCCTCCCCAGGTCTCCAAACTCAACCCCAACGCCTACTCCCCCCAGTCGGTCTCCATTGGCCCCTTCCACAACGGCAAGGCACACCTTCAACCCATGGAAGAGCACAAGTACAGAGCCCTCTCCCACTTCCTAAGGAGGTCTGAAACAGATGTGGAAGAGTGTGTGGCCTCACTCGAGAGGTGTGCTGACCAGTTGATGGACTCCTATGACGAGCTTGACAAGGTTTGGAAGGATAAGAACCGGTTTGTTGAGCTCATGCTGCTTGACGGCTGCTTCTTGTTGGAGATCCTGCGTGCCAAATCCAAGATCTGTGTCGGGTGCCCTTCCAAAGATTCTGGGTTTAGCGTCCATGGCATGTTCACCAGCATCTACAACATCTTGCCTGACTTTTTGATGGTGGAAAATCAGGTGCCCATGTTGGTTTTGGAGAGGTTGCTGGCCATGGAGAGGAACATCGTTGAAGAACCGGTAAGATCAATTAATCTTCCTCGCTCACACGGGGAGACACTCGCAACCAAAAAAAACCACTTTAATTTACTCACATTTGATTAGGTTAATTATCTTTTTCCACTGTTAACTTTTTTCTCGTTGACAATTGCATGGTGAACTATATTTTATCCGAATATTGTTCGAGTAATGCTATATATGCACACATAAAATTTTTCTCACTTTTTTCCCCTGAATTTGATTAGTTCATTAAATAAGCCACATGGATCATGCTTATATGACAACAAATAAGGTAAAAGTAGAGAAAATTTTGGTGGTGTTCGAGGATTTCATGTATTGATAAAGGTGTAATAATATATTATAACCAGGGTGGTATAGATTATATTGTCGCGGAGGAAAACACAACCTGTAGCATGCAATCGTAAGAAAATAGTGAAAAAGGTATAAACCAAATAAAAACCTATGTTTTCAATTCAATTGTGACGAAAGTTTAACCCAAAAAAAGTTCAATGCTTTCTAACTGTGGAGAAAGAATAACCCAATCAACAGTAGGTAGAAATGGTAATCTAGAAATATGTGAACTCAAGTCATCGTTGCTTTGGAGAACAAAAAAAGTAAATCAATTCATCTTGTTTGTGATATATTAATGCTGATACATGAAGCAGGCTGTTTACGTCAACAAGTTGATGTTAAGCATTTGGGACCCCAACGTGACGATGAGCAGTGGCTCAAGCCTCCACTTGTTGGACTTGATGAGGAAGATCAAGATTGGTGGAGCAAAATCAGAGGAGAAGTGCCAAGTTTTCCCTCTCCAATTCAAATGGCTACGTCCATCGCAAATCTTGGCAGCTACCCAGTTGAAGAAAGCAGGGATCACCTTCAAGAAAACTGACGTCTACAACCTCGGGGATATCAACTTCGACAAGGCCAACGGCGTCCTCACCCTCCCTCTCTTCCACGTCTCACCGATCACCGAGATCGTCCTTCTCAACGTCTCCGCGTTCGAGCGGCTGCACATGGATGCCAACCAGGAGGTGAGCTCCTTCGTCGACTTGATGGCGTGCCTGGTCCAATGCGCCGACGACGCCAAGCTGCTCAGGTCGGAAGGCATCCTTGTTTCCAACATGACAACGTTTGAAGACATTGCTGGGTTTGTGCAGAAGCTCCGGGACGACATGGACTTCATGCCGAAAGGGAGCTTCTACCAGTTGAGGATTGAGGTGGAGGACTTCTACTGGTCGAGGACGAGCAAGTGGAAGAGGAGGTGTAGGGAGTGGAGGTCGAATTTCAGAGAGAACTACTTCAAGAACCCATGGTCTCTGATTGCTCTCTGCGCGGCTTCACTGCTACTGATGCTCACCATTGAACAGACCGTGTATACAACTCTCGCCTATTACAAGAGGAGTTGAGGTGATGAGTTGATTTTGTGTGTATCCAAATTCTGACATGCCAAGTTTTTGGAGTTTGAGAGAAAAGTCTTCAAAAGCTGGTCAACCAGAGCCGAGTGTTAAACCAGCCTCTTGGAAGCTTCACTCTCTTGTCGTGTGTGAATATATATACATATGCATAAAGTCTAGTACGAGTTAGTTTTGTACAATTATTTACCATTAAACATATTCGGAGATATTAAGCTAAGCAAGCAATTCTTACACATTGACGTGGAAATTATAACACAAGTCATTGTAGTACAGCCTGTCGTGCGGGTGACCCGGGTTTGATCTTGATGTGGAAATTATAATGCAAGTACATGTGTTCATACGAAGAATTAACAGTAGAAATTTTAAATTATCAAACTTAATTTAATTAATTATACTTAAATGAAAGTAAATTCAAAGAGTGATTTAATTATGAATTGAAGCTAAACTAATCTAAAATATAATATTTAAATTAAATATTAATTTTTAGACGACAAACTTAGGATTTTCAATTCACCTAATGTTCTATATGATTAAAATTATAATTTCTGCCTATTAATTACACATTTAGATCATTAACCACGAGAATTAATTATTTTTGACATCTTTTGATTCACTATAAACTTATCACTTATTTTTGACATCTTTCGATGCACCATAAACTTATCACTCCTATATCTCTATAAAATTATATATGTAAAATAATACTTTAAGTTTTGCCCTTAACAGCTACCCAAGACATATGAATATATCTCTATCTCACATGTGAATGACCTAAAATAGATGAACAAAGACTCTTTTATTCAATAACAAATTTAATTTTTCTATTTATAAACAAGATCAAATCTCTAAATCTAACCATAAATGACCAGCTTAATGATAGCATTAAGAACAGAATAAAATAGATGGTCCAATATCACAATCACATAGATAAAATTTAATAACTTTTATTAATTCATACACTAGGTATCATTGAAAATCCTAGAAAAGAATTTATTACATAATATATTCGATTAAACTCAAAAAATTCATATGAGATATTAAAGATATCATTAATTGCAAAGAAAAGTAAATCAAAATAAGAAAAAAAACTCTTTTTGAGAAAGTGTCTTCTTCTGATCCAACTTCTTCATCATTCCTTCTCGTCTTTCGTGTTGTCCCTTCATTGTCCAGAGTTGTTCTCTTCTTTTTCTTTATAAGAGGACGTCTTCTTATATAGAGCTGCTCTGTGTTTATCTGCAACTCTAAAGTTTTAGCCTCTGCACATCTCCAACAACCTATAGCATCAGCATCCTTATTTGCCAACATCAAACATCCTTATCACCAAGGACGCTTAATTGAGAAAGTGTCTTCTTCTGATCCAACTTCTTCGTCATTCCTTCTCGTCTTTCGTGTTGTCCCTTCATTGTCCAGAGTTGTTCTCCTCTTTCTTCTTTATAAAAGGACGTCTTCTTATATAGAGCTGCTCTGTGTTTATCTGCAACTCTAAAGTTTTAGCCTCTGCACATCTCCAACAACCTATAGCATCAGCATCCTTATTTGCCAACATCAAACATCCTTATCACCAAGGACGCTTAATTCTCATCTTCAATAACAAGGCATGCTTATCTCTAAGCACATTCAAGCCTTATCCTTCAGAGGTAGTTGTAATTCAAACCTCCCGACGTTTAGCTAAGGATAAGATTTAGATCCTTATCTAAATCTTCTTCATCTTGATCAACACATCAGCAAACCCCTCCTTCGGCGCATTGTAGTCACGGTGTCTCACTCTCTTGATTCGACCATAACCACTGCTCGGTCACCCAAAACCTTCCCTCGGCGCCCACCAAGTTACTAGTTTCCAGGTTACACTTTTTGCTCAATTTTGCCGAATTCATTCCGTCTCGACTTCTAACTCTTATACCATGTTAGAATTACATTAATTAGCACTTTTTACACCAAAATCACAATAATTTCTTGCATTATTAATAATATCTAATAAACTTTTAAATTAATAAAATAAAAAAAATCACTCAAAACATGACAAAAACTCATTATAACATACAATGAATAATAACTATTTTATAGAGTTATTACATATCTCCATCATGAAATAAACTTCCAATACTAAAAAAAATAACCTTTTTGTCAAAAAATTTTGGTGATAAAAAACTTAATTTCATGGCAAAAATGTGTTTACCATCGAATTTGTCATCGAAAATTTCAATAAATTCATATCTAATTAAGTTCGGTGGTAGAGCATTAACAAATTATCACCTTTCGGTGGCAAATTATTACCAATTGTCACCCTAATTCGGTTGCAAAACCGTGATGAAAAATTATTAATTTGGTAGCATAGATGAGTGGTTAATATTTGTCACTGAATTCCGGTGATAAATCGCTGGCAATTTTTTTAAAAAAAGTAGGTGCACCTGCATGGGGCGACAACATGAGGACAATGGCGTGCGGTCTGCCCACAACACTGACAAAGGGGGCAGTGGGGCCATGCATTGGGGGGTGGCGAGGCCGGTGTCAGAGGGGGAGGAGGGTGGAGCATGATAGCGTCATGGCGGGCAGGCTGCGTTAGCGGCACCGATGAATGGGTGGCGTGGCTGGTTGGCGGGGGGGGGGGGGGTCACCATCATTGATGGAGAGCCCGCGACGAAGGGCGGCCGCAGCGGCACTGAGGCTCAGTCTGGGCGGTATCGTCGGCACTAATGGGGAGGGATTGTGACGGCCAAGAGGGCGAAGCCACATCGTTCGGTGGGTAGGGGGTAGGGGGCGGGCTGCGTTGGTGGTGAAGGAGGGGTTGGGGTGGCCAAGGTGGAGGGCGGTGGCAGTGCGACCGCTTTTAGGGGGTTGCGGAAGAGGGCTGTAAAAAAATTTTGGTGTCAAAACGGTGGTAAAATAAATATGACACCAAAATTTTCTGTGATAGTTATGTGATAATTTTTATAAAATGCACAATCAAATTTCATTGGCTAAACTTTGGTAGCTTATGAAGTTAACATCAAATTTCAGCGATAAAATGGTGGCAAAATAAATTTTCGGTGATATTTTGATGACAATATTTTTAAACATTGTAATTTTCCATGATAAAACAGTGATAAATTTTCGGATTAGTGACTTTTCGGTGACATTTTTTGTCACCGGAAATACAATAAGCACAGAAAATCCTTCTAACAAAACAATGACAAGAAAATTTTGGTGAAAGAGATCCTTTTTCTATTAGTGTTGGGGATTCATATATGCAACGAAAGCTACAGAATATCCCTTGTAGGTTTTTTATAATATTGATATTAATCAAGATGTTTACCACTATAAATTCATAAATTAAGTTATAACTTCAAAAACAAAAAAATGGATGAACTCACAAATTTAATATATTTTGGAAATTAAATCACTTTTTTGGCTTAGTTATTTTTTTCTTTAATTTTCGTTGGTCATTTTGAATCTCGCTCTATGGTTGTGTTAGCATTCAAGTAAACTTATAAAATATAAACAATCTGTTTTTAGATATTTATCCAATGTCATATTCTTTTTATTTATATTTTTTATCTCGCTCGATGCCCTTATCTCACTCGATGGCCTTATCATTACAATTTATGATCATACCATGCTACCAAGTTTATATATATATATATATATATATATATGAGGGCATTTCACTTGTCTTGCAGCACAGCCAAGATGGCTGTGCTGCAGTGTTTCAGCCGTTGGATCAAATCCAACGGCTGGAACATGCCCCCATAAAAAAAAAGACTCCGGCGCCGCCGCCGCCGCCGGCCGACGCGTCGCCGCCACCCCGGCCGACGCGACGCCACCCCCTGCCCCGCCCGTCGCCGCCCCGCCGGGGGCGGCGACGTATCCGCCGGGCGACGGGCGGCGGATCTAGCCGCCCCGGGTCTTCCCCTGCCGGCCCGCCGCCCCGCCGCCGGGCGACACCACCGCCGCCCGTCCCCCGCCCGCCACCCAGCCGCGCGCGCCCCCCGTCCCCGCCGCCACCCGTCCCCCGCCCGCCACCCCGCCGCGCGCCCCCGTCCCTCGCCACCCGTCCCTGCCGCCCCCCGTCCCCCGCCCGCCACCCCGCCGCGCCCCCTCGGCCTCCTCCGCCACCCCGCCGCGCCCCCCTCGGCCTCCGCCCGCCACCCCGCCGCGCCCCCTCGGCCTCCGCCCGCCACCGCGCCGCGCCCCCCTCGGCCCCCGCCGCGCCCCCCGGCCCCCGCCGCGCCCCTCGGCCCCCGCCGCGCCCCCCTCGGCCTCCGCCCGCCACCCCGCCACCCCGCCGCGCCCCTCGGCCTCTGCCCGCCACCCCGCCGCACCGCGCCCCGCGTCCCCTGTGCGCCGGCACCCCCCGGCCGTCGCCGTGGCCGGGCAGCCTACCCGCCCCCTCCGCCGTCTCTGCTGCGGCGGCGCCGCGCAGCGGCGCCGCCTCCTTTTTTTTTTAGATCTTGGCCGTTGGATGCTAATCCAACGGCCCAAGACTATACTGCAGTACAACCAAGATGGCTGTACTGCAGTACATGCAATATTTTACCCCATATATATATATATATATATATGATAAGAAAATTTGGAACTTTGGTTATATAGAGTAATATATTTCTATTAAAGCGATGTGCCTACTTGGAGAGTACTGCCGACGTGATGATGGAAATAAGTCGTTTAACCTTGCTGAAGCGTAAAGCTTTGTACGCCGAAGCCTCTTCCACATTAATAATGTTAATCTCAATAGCAGTGGGAGCTGAGACAAAGATGATGCAGATGATGATCCTCTGATGTCTCGACTTTTAATATTTTTCCAAATTAGCCCATTTCTAGCACAACTTTATCAAAATAAGTTATATACAGAAGACACAGATAATTGAGCCGAATATAACATGTCATATTTAGTGACGAGTGACCTCGCAAAGATACGAGCACGGCTGCTAATTGAGCTAGTCAGACTCATAAGCATTTGAATTCAGCAGCCGACTCGACAAAAAATTCGACATTTAAATGCTCGAGTTCAAACTCGACTCGAGCTTAACCAAGACAGTGTTTGACTTGACACGACTCAGTTATAACTTAAACTCGACTTGAAATCGATTCATATCTCGACTCAAATCCGACTTGATAATATAATATAATAACAGTACTAAATAAGGGTGGTGGTAAGAGTGTTTTATTTTTTGTTTTTTTAATTAAATCTGGGTCGTCCTTCTAATTAAACAATCTAAATTAAAGTTTGAGACAGAAATATTATCTGCCCCTAGCTAAGATTATATATATATATATATATAGCTAGTTATATTTATTTATATACAATAAAATAACAAAATAGCATCAATAAAGGGATAGCTTAGTTGGGACGTGTTCAATCCACGCATGATTATTTTTTCACAAACTCGGCTCATCAAAATTAAACTATATTGTTCGAGCTCGAATATAGTTTAATTTTGATGAGCCGTAGCTTGTGAAAAAGTAATTATGTGTGGATTGAACACGTGACCTTCACAGTCTTTAGGATGACACTATATGTAGTTAATTATATTTATTTATATACAATAAAATAATAAAATAGCATCCGGGATAGTTTAGTTGGGAGAATGTTATCCTAAAGACCGTTTGGCTCACTCCTAGTTTAGCATTTTGAATACAACATGTTCGCTAGCATCTACATCTTTTGCCGGACTTTTTGATGGTGGAAAAAAATTAACCCGGATTAAAGGTAACTAGGCAAAATCGATAATCTTTTAGTGACAGGTAAACCAATTATTCATGATCTTGTTTGTGATGTTCCTGATACATAATGCATTTACATCAACATGTTGATTGTTAATTAAGCATTTGGGGTGACAATGACCAACGGCCCAAGTCTCACTTGCTGGACTGGCAGAGCTAAAATAATAAATAATGCAAATAAATATTACCAATATCACTTTTAAATAGCCAAAATCATATGCCGTGCAAAAGCGCAGGCGACGTCGTTATATATTATAAGAGTGTGATTGATTTTTAGATGTTTAATCTCTAGTTATAATAACCTTTTTAGTAATGTATATATAAAACTTTTAATGAGATTATTGCATTCTTGGATATTTTAAGAAAAATTGAATATTTTAATGCTATATTTTTTGTATGCATCTACTTGTTTACTATATAGATAAATTAATAACTTTAAAAAACAAAAATAGATTAAGTAACATATTTTAGAAATTCAATGATGATTGTTTCTTTGGCTTCTCCACTCTTATTCCTTTCCTTTCATTGGTCATTTTTAATATTTACGATTGTGATGGTAAGTAAATAAGTATACAACAATAATTTTAGAGACTTTATCAAACTTAATGTCCTTTTTATTTATATCTTCGACAAATTTTAGAAGATATTATTTGGATTTAATTTTGCGAATATTGTTTAAAAAGATTATTATTTTAAAAAATTTATCTAATTACATATAATTACATAAACTTAAAAATCACTAAAGACCTGTTACTTGCGCTGAGACCAGCAAGAAATAAAGTTTTGTATATTTCTACCAGACAATTGGATATCATGTCTAGTGGAGTCGGTCGATAATTAGGGCACTATTTCAAGCAAGTTTGTTGAATTGGCCAAGTTCAAACAGCATCAAGCTTAAGACAAACAAATTGTGCATCTTGCAATGGCATCCCATAAACCAATTGTTGAGAAGATTATTTAATCCTTACCCTAAGCTTACTTCTTCGGAAGTCGGAAAAGGAAGTGCAGGCGGGTAAAACCACAAATGAAATTTCTTAAGCAAAAACAGCAAATACAAATTTTACAAACTCAGCCTGTGAGAGCAGAAGCGCCAGATATAATCTCAATCAACTCCGTAGTAATGGAGGCTTGACGGGTCCTGTAAAATAAATCCAAATTTTGAGATGGAATTCAAGGAGGGAAACATGAAGTTGAGTTTCTAAGGTTGAGAAAAACAAACCTGTTGTACGTGAGGGTAAGACGATCAAGCATTTCACCGGCATTCCTGCTAGAGCTATCCATGGCAGACATACGTGCACCCTGCTCACTGCAAGCATTTTCTAATACTGCGTTATAGAGTACCTGCATCAAAGAGAGTTTCTCGAACATTAATCCAAAGGTAGAAGCTAATTAAAAACATCTGTCCAAAATAATTTGACCATATTTGAGATATAATCTACTTCAAAGCTAAATTTAAACATTTGAGAGATGCCACTTCCATTTAAAGCAAATAGTTATCTGTTATAGAAAACATTGCTTGTTAAATTTTTTTCTTAAACACACGTTTATGAGCATCAAAAATAAATTGGCCTAAGTTTTCAGATAAGCATCAAAAAAGGTTCAGAGATCACATATGCATATCCAGCAAAGGAATTATAAGGTTGTAATCATTACAATAACAAAAGATTAAACATGCATTTTTTAATGGAAAAACAACTCACACAAGCAAATTGGAATTCAGCAAGATTCTGAAGCACTTCAGACTTAGCCTCGGCCCCTTCTATTTCATACGAGTCCAATTCACCCAGCTTTCCTCCACTTTCTGACTCTCTCTCCACCACCTAAATAGACCTAGTCCACATCAATTGCAGATGGAACATGGAATAGAAAAGACTACATAACAAATTGTCAGTAAAGTACTCACATCAGGAGATAAAACTGTAGATACAGTTGGCAAAAATGAAACCACGGACTGAAACTTATTAAAGACAATCCTCAAAGCATCAAATTCAACATTCTTTAAAATATCATCAGCAAGAACAGCAACCTGAAAAAATACAATAAAGCAGCTTAAGCCACTGGACAAAAAATGTATAACATTGTAAAATTACTCAAGTGAATCTAAGAAGTGAGTGTATAACTGAATAAATTTAATTAACCTGAGTATAATTTAACGGGTTCTTTTGCAACTCTGTTATAGAAATCTCAATGTCCTTCTTAGAGTCACGCACAAATTGAACTTTTGCTTTCTCACCAAGAACAACGTATTTTGTTTCCTTCTCAGGACCTGTATAATCCACATAATAGTGGACCAAAAAAGGATTAAGAGTGTACCTTAATAAAAACCTTTAAAAAATAGTCTTAAGGATACGGTACCAGAAGTCAGCTTGCGCAGAGCTTTGCTCATCTTAACAGAAGTTGAATTGATTCCACCACAAAGACCTTTGTCAGAGGAAATCGTAACAATCACATTTTTCTTGACATCAATACCTGATAAGAGATGAATAATGTGAGAAAAACAAACAAAAAGAAAAACACCAACAAAAACTAAAATGTAGAGGCAACTGAGAATCAAAAACCATTAACAAAATAGAGGAGACAGTACAAAGAACTAACATGAAGGTAAAAGTTTAGCCACAATTATACATCGTGCCAAATACCCTTAACAAATATTCTATAAAAACAGACTCTCCAACCTATGAATAAAAAATGAATAAAACTAGATTTACTTGGGGCATCTCCAAGAAGGGCTGTAAAAGGCTGCCAGAATCCACGAGAGTTTTCAGCTTTCACTTGCACTGCTCGAAGCTTGGAAGCAGCAACCATTTTCATTGCCTTTGTGATCTTTTGGATATTCTTAACACTTTTCATGCGATTTCTTACTGCATGACAAACAATATTAGGGGAAAAAAGTCAGAACTCATTCATTAAAATAGAAGATAAAAAGAGACATTTTTCCCGAAAAGGCATTAGTAAGCAGGAATAGAGTTTTACCAACTTGGGTAGAAATAGACCGAGCACCCAAAGCCACCATCTCTCTGTGCATCAAAGAGCAATTATAGCTTGTAATTGATGTAGACTTAACATACCAAAAATTATAGAAAAGGCCATTATTTCATACATTACATCTTAGAGAAAAAAGTTCTGAAACTGTGTAAAGTTTTCAAAGCTGATCACCGGTTTCATAATGATGGATAGAAGGTAAAGAGATGGTCAAAATTGACTTTTGAATATTTCTCTCAGTAGGTCGTAAGTAAATAACATAAGCACAGGTTATTGAACCATAAAAGCAAGGTGTAGACTAATTACGTCACATTTTTTGCTTGCTCGGCATACGTAGAACAGTAACTTAAAGGTGATTTAAGGGAACTGTAGAAATTAAATTAGAAGATCAGTGGGTTACTACAATAATCTGTCATGCTAAAACAACCCTCAGGTAAAAATTGTGGTTGCAGTTACTAATCCTTTACTTCCACTGCATTCTGTCATTATCCATTATCAATGCTTAGTTCCAATTTTTTCATTTCCTATCTCATCGTCTCCATCCATATTCTTTTGGGCCTATCTCATCCCAAATTCTTAAATCCCCAGCTCTAACTCTTTCTCTCTTGCTCTGTCCCTAGTTCTTCTTCTTCATCATTAATCTGTTCTTTCAACTTTAGTATGGCCCAGACTTTCTACTTTTCCTTTTAATCTTCCTCAAATCCTCCTAATTTATTCTCCACATCTATTCATCCACTACTCTCTATCTTCTACTTCAACGCACATCTCTTACCCTAGCATATGGATACTAATGAAAAACCAGTACAAACAACAAGACACAAGTTTATAAAAGTTCAAATGTGCATAGCTTTAAGAATAGGGCAAAGTCTAAATGTTTGCCATCATATTAATTTGCCAACATGGAGCAATGACCAAAGATTATACCAAAAAATATATTCAACAAATGTATAATATGCACCATGAATCCATTACAACAGTTCATCAATCCAATGAGAGAAACCTACACTAACATCCTACACAATCAATCCAAAAACCATAAAAACACCACCTTTACACCACCCACAACCCAAATTTTCGCCCGAAACAATCCACTTTCGAGTTAATCAATAGAAAAACAATATCTGATCCAATGTTCATAGAACAGAATGCAAAAAGCAAACAAAAAATTTTGAGGAGAGAGACAAGGTGGATCTTACTGAGAGAGGATGGAGGATCGGAAGCCATTGGTGGGATTGGAGGAGATGAGGGGGACAAAGCGTCTCCCCCTCCCGACGAAGAGCAGCCATGGCCATCGGAGGAACGGATCTCGGAGGCGCCCTAGCGATGGCGCTTCGAGTTTACTAAAATGCGTTTTGTCGCCTTTTTTGCCCTATTTTAGTATTTCCCAAATGTAGTGACTCCCATAAAGGCTTTGTAACCTTCTTTTACCATATTTTGTCATTTTAAAAAAAATGCGTTTTGTTTCGCGTTTAATTTATGATAAAGATAAATTTTAATTTTATAAATAAATTTTTGTTAAATAATAAAATAAGTTATAATAATTTAATATTTTAAAAATGGATCCTAATTAAATGATAAAATATTATTTACATAAGATTTATACTTATCTAGTACATTAAGTGGATAATTTCTATGTCTCGGAGAAAAATTATCATAATTTTAAGAATTAAAAAAATAATAATAAAAAAATGAGGATTTTGGGGGGTTGAACTGAGAAACAAAAAATGATTAAGCGGTTGAGGATTCAACAGCCGTAATCAAGAAGGGGAGAAAATTTTAAGAAAAAAGGAAAGTCAAGGAAAGCCTGGTAAGAGAGACCCTTCCCCGTCACACATGCACGTCTCCACCCATGTAGCTTGCCATGAGCCGGAGTCTTGCGCTACCTCAAAGAACTACCATCGCTCTTACGAGACAAGGGTCACCACTAGAGATCTATGTTGCCGTCTAGCCTACAAAACTACATTGCTGCCGATCTGCTGTTTGCTGCCTCAACCTTGCCCAAAAGCTGCCCTTTGCTGGAGTTGTTTGAAGTTTGGTTGCTGCCCCAAATCGTTTCACCAACTCTCGAAGCCGCTAAGGAGCCTAACGCCACTGCCGCTCGGAAGGAAGAAACTTGCACTGCTAGATCCTCGTGGAGCCCTGCCTCGCTAAGTAGGAGTTCTGTTATTGTCCACCAAGGGAAGGCACTGTTGCCACATCTTGCAGCTAGAGAGCCAGAGTTGTCGCCATCTCCTGATGATCCTCACGTTATAGTAAATAGATCTATTTGAAGGGGTACTTTCTTCTTTTTGCAGATAAAAAAAGGGAAGAAATCGGGAATCGTTGCTGTCTAGACCTGCTAGCAAGAATCCCTTTGCCTGGAGCTTGTTGCTGCCGAGTGTGCTTGCAGGAAGGACCACCTTGTTGCTGTTTTGCCTGATTCGAATTTGAAGAGAGACCATTCCATGTCGCTGTGAAGGATCCGACGAAAGGATCTGTTGTTTAGCCATGAAGTGTTGCTGTTGGTGAAGTCTAGTGGAGAAAAGCTAGCACCGAGGAAGCGTTACTAAGAGGGATGCCCGGACCTTGCTGTTTTGGAATATTGCTGCTGTCATTGCTTAACACCATCACCAACTTGCCTCGCTGCTCTGTTCTTTTATTGTGAAAGGTTGTTGCCGGATGTTCGTCACTGCCTTGCTGCCGCCAATAAGCGACTCCTGGAATCATGTCGGCCTCGCCAAGGACAGGGATTTGCCCATCACTGCTGATGATGTTAGAATTGATTTCACTAATTTGTCCAACCACGAAGGAGGTATTGAAGTATTGCTTCATACCCCTGCTTTGCTGATCTGTGCTATGAAGTTCTGCTTTAGTGCCATGCTTTGAAGGCTCACCATCCATATCACTGCCTGCTTGAGGTCACCACCATATCAAAGTGGAGAAAGCCGAAGCACATCATTGGAGTTTGGCTGTGCTGGATTAAGGAGAGAACCTATCCCTTCCTGGTCGTTGTTTAAAGTTCCCTACTTGCTGCTTGCCGAGGAGTGGTTGCCGGAAAGTCACCGCCACCACCACCTTTCTGCCCTGCCAAGTAGAGAAGGACCACCTTTGCTACTGCGAGATAAGAGTCACCACCAGAGAGGAGTTTGCTGTTGGTGAAGTCCGGAGAAGGGACAAAGCAAAACATGAGCAGAAAACCATGTCGCGGAGAGCTGATTTCGCGGCAATTTTCGACCGATGCCAGTTGTTCCCGGCCTCGCCGTGGTCTCCAAAGTGAACCCAGTGAAGTTTTCTTCAGGTCTGGTTGGAGTACAGTGAAGTCTTCTTCAGGTCTGGTTGGAGTACAGCCTGATTTTGTCACCGCTGCCGCTGAAAAAAAAAAAATCCAATAGTTGCTGATCGGAAATGGTATCATTGATCTATTTGGAGCTGAGCTAAGGGAAGAAGAGCCCGAGCCCCACTGTTGGAGTCTACCATCGTCATAGCAAGAGGGTTGGTGTCCTTATTACCTCACAAAGTCGGAGCCTTGTCATGAAAAATTGGCCAGAATTTGGCGGACTGTTGCTGCTTCACCAAGAATAGAGTCCAACCTCTGCCATGGTAAAAATCCATCCTAGTTGTTGCCTTGTCGTGGTAGATTGGCTACTGGAATCAGATCACTGCCTTCCAAGTATTGTTGCCTGTTGGATTTGACGTCGACCAGTAGCCAGCATTCCGTCGTCGTCGCTGGAGAAGAGACCCATTCGTCGGCAGGGTTGCTCTTAGAAAACAGAGGAGAAGAGTAGAAGAGAAGGTGTACCCGCTTACCCATTTGCATGGTCCACGTCCAAGTTCCTTGACTGTGTCCGCTCAATGACCAGCTGGCACTACAAACAAGTTGCATGCCCATATTTTCTACCCGGTTACCCGCGTGTCATGTTACCATGTCTACACCCGTGACCGCAAGCTCGAGACCCGGATCAGACCCATCATTGGCCCAGAACAATTAGCAGCAAGTTGAACCAACTTGGACTATAATTTGAAAGCTTTCAAAGGACAAATTATATATGAAGTCAAAGATCTCAAAGGAAAATTTATTTAAAGTGGCAAAATTTCACTATATCGTTGCAATTTGTGAAAAAAGTCAAAAATTAGTGGATTGTGAGTACCAATCTCACTGTAAACTGACTTAGGGATTCAAGTTGAACCCTAAAGAACCATGTACAAGTTTCTTGCATGCTTTTGTGTGTTTGCGACATTTTTTATTTCCATCACACTATCGGTTTACGCGGCAAAGGTGTCTCGGTCCCACAGAACTCTCAATCCCGGATCAAAAAGATATGATCCACGCATGGGAGGACGATCCCATACCCGAACATAGTTTTGGTGACTCCAATGGACAAAAAAAGGTGTTAGTGAAGGAGAACCTTCCAAGGCACTTGCAACAAATCAACCTGAAATACAAGTACAATCCACTGTAAAACCTAGAATACAAGTACATTACACTGCAGATATGGGCGAGCCAGTCGCCATGCAACATGAAAACCCAAACTTGAACGAAGAACTTTGAGTATAGATTAGACAACTTGAATCGGCACTTGATGTGCACTCTCCTTAAATAGGCAGAGCCTCCGTTGCAATAGGAATTGCATCCATAAGAAGATGCCAACCCAGCAAACCGGCAAAGTCCAGACAAAATGGACTAGTCAGCTAACCAACTGATAACAAGCATTCTTATGGCGCCACAGGAAAGGCCTTAGGCGACTGCCCTAGCCAACGTGGATTTGTCAAACACCCGTCAAGTAAATAACATATTTTCTCATGTCTCGGGATCCATGTCACAAGCATCCCCTTTGATAATTTCACCGTCCGAGCCAAGTTGGACGCAACACTATCCCACTATGCAACCGAACCAGACTGACATAGCCCACTCCCATATTTAACATGGTTTCCACAGTTGCCTCACTACCCGCCACCATACCCATACCCATGGTACAACCTTGCAATCCCCCCATCTTCAGTTTCTATAGCACTTCACGCCACCGATTACCACTACAGTGCCCATCCCTACAGCACCACCTTTGGTGTCAATGGTTCAACTGTTAATTCCTACCACAATAGCTCCACTACCAGTTAGTTATCCTCCATCTGTGTATCCTACAATTTTTCAGTTGCGCCGGTTACACCAGTTGTATCGGTTCAAAATGCGCGCTTTGATGAATTGAAAGCCACATGGATGCACAAGCGGCATTGATTGCCAAACTGATAGCGCATAAGGATAAAGAACCAAGTGAAGCAATAAAACGTCCCCATCCCTTAGTTGATGAATTTTACACAGAAAATATGCCAGAAAAGTACAAGCGCCTAACCTTCACGAAGTTCGACAGAGATGGCAATTTTGGAGATCACATTACAATCTTTGAGATTGAGTGTGGAGCGATTGCAACAAATGAGAAGTTAAAGTTGCAATAATTTCCTGCATCATTCAATGACAATGCCTTAAGATGGTTCAATAACCACCCTCCCGGATTAATTAGTTCATGGGATAAGTTTCTTGAACAATTCACAGAACATTTTCAATCAATGAAAATCCCAGTAAAGATAGAACACTTACGATAGTGTCAGAGAGAACCGGGTGAGTAGTTTGCAACATATGTGAAGAGGTTTAGAAGCTTAACATCTCAGATAAAAGAGACTTCTGACATTAAGGAACTTGTAAAGATTTGTGCAATGAATGTCAGACCGGCTGCCTGGTTCTTAAGTAGTGTGCAATGCAACACTTTTGAGTAACTTTTGAAAGGGTGTTGATCTTCGAAGAACTTGACAAGGTTTCTGCTTCCTTGAAGAATGCTAAGGCATCAAGTAATGCTGTGACTGAACTCGGTGAGCAAGGTCTAGAAAAACAACAAAGAACAACAACGAAGGGCAAAAAACCGCACCGAGACGAATGGAGGAATATAGAGGAT
>JAURVB010006960.1:0-11342 GCA_033002965.1 Piper betle
CATCTTAAGACGCTGAGATTGGATCCGTATGAGTTAGGTTCGGGTTAGCCGACCTAACTGGGGCTGGTAACATGCCGGTTCGGTTCACGAATGTGAACCGGATTTGGGGTGTTACAATGGCGACGCCATAACGGGCTAGGCAGCGACACCTGGTGGCAAGGCGACGACGGCGCCGGCGGTGGCGACACCAAATAGTGGGGGCGGCTAGGGTTTGGAAGGGAAAGTGTCGGGGAGGAGAGGAAATGGTTATGCGGCAAACTTGTAAATATTACTTGACTCGACTCCGTCTCAAGTCAATAATAATAATTAAGACGTAGAAAATCTTTAAAAAATCCAGAAAAATCGTGAAAAATCCTAGAAAATAAAACAATCACCAAAATATCATAATGATATACTCTAGGTGTAACACCCCAAATCCGGTCCACACTCGTGAACCGAACCGGCATGTTACCGGCCCCGGTTAGGTCGGCTAACCCGAACCTAACTCATACGGATCCAATCTCGGCGTCTTAAGATGAAGATACAACTCTCAAAGCATGGATGAATACACAACCCTAACATGGTACTACGTGAATGACATACAAATCAGAGTGCACACCAAGACAATCCCGATAAAAATTAATGAAAACTTTGAAATATAACGGATAGAGTTTCCCCTAAAAATGCAATTAGGGGCCACCCTGTCAAATATACATATGCAAATATATATCTAACCATATATCAAATAATTTCATTCATATAAAATATAAAATCTAACATGCTGTAACTTATTTTAAAACTTGGGTCTCAACCCACTCCGCTGCGCAACTCTGATCATATTTTGCATTCTGTTATCGTGTCTTAACATTTCATTCATATCATATCATCATGCTCAAACATTTACTCATAGCATGTGTATAAAATAACATCATAAACAAACATTAAATATTTAATCACCCAATGTGTGTGTGCAGAAGACCTTATTGCTCCTCCGTCCCAGCTGGCTCATCCATCTCGTGCTTATCACCTACATATATATAAGAAAAACGTCAGTAACAAGCGTTACTGGTCCGGAAAATAAAATAACTATAACAAACTGGCTATGAGAGCAAACTCTCATCTGAAAGAAAACATCATACTCCACGTGAACACTCTGAAGGGCACTACTGAGGAGCCATTGGGCTGCAGACCCGGTAGCATCCCGAACTTACTGCTCTGCTGCTGGTACTGTGCTACTCTCAGCACTTCTTTTTCAGTACTTCTCATGAAACTTTATCCTAAGCCCTCTCCGAACCTCCATATCTCTCCTGGCCTTGAGCACGAAGGCCGAGTACTCTCAGGCAGTCGCCTTTAGTACCCTTTGAACCACAAGTCCGGACATGCGCTGTACTAAACAGTACCCGTAAACCTCCACGTTCTCCGGGTGTGAGGAACTCAAACGCGGAGTTGTCAGGATCCCTCGGGAATGGAACAGTCCGCTGGCACTAATCCAGAGCCCGCTTTGACTGTCACGGCATCCTCTGCATGGTACGTGCAGTCGGTTTCTCCATCTCTCGTCTCACTGAAAACTCGATAAAACTATATATATAGGCCTGGGAAGGGATTCATATAATAGGCCCGAAGGCAACTTGTGGTGGATCTTGTTTTCGAAATCATCCTCGAGGGATCTCATCCTCGAGGGGTTATTAATCCGGAAATATTCGATTAAATGGCCCGAGTTAAGTGGGATCCGATAAAACGCCACTTAACCCGCCCTGCAATGATAAAATAAACATACAATGGAAGAGCGTAAAACAAGACGAGTCCTAAACGGACCTGGTAGAAGCTCCAAGCGTGTCATCGCGCCTAGGCGGCGAGCTCCTATTCCGTACCTACACATCAAAACTAAATACTAACGCCCGCTAACTAAATGATGCATCAAACTCAACACAATTAAACACAGAATCATCATCAAAATAACCATCAAATAATTATAAGAGTAAATAATCCTAACTCAACTACTCATACCATATTTTATTCTGTTCTTCTAAGTTGCATCGTACTAGTTTAACATGTTCATACACAATTATCATGCTCAACTCGATCTACCTCATTAAATCACTCCCTATTCATTCTCAATTAATTGCATCATGCAATCATCACTACACTCATACTCATACATTTATCATGACAATTATTCAATTCTAGCATGGTATACTAACAATCATAATCAATTTTAAATAACTCAATCGGAGGTACTTATACCTCACGTTGTCGACATTCGGCGACGGCTAGGGTTCCGTCGCGCGTCTCGGAGCTCAAATTCGGCGCTCATCGGCGTCCGAAGCTCGATCGGGCTCCACTGGGTGAGCCCCGCGGAAGATCCGGTGAATTCCGGCGAATTCCAGAAATTCTGATTTTCCGGCGGTTCCGGCGGTTTTCCGGCGACTTCCGGTGGTTTTCCGGCAACAATCGCCATCGGCGTCTACTAGCTGGATAGGGGTCATATAGGGTACCATTGGAACCGGCTCGGCGAGCCCGACTCATCTACGAGGTCGACGCGGCCAACGGAGGAGGCGGCTCGCCGGAAAATGGCTAAAACAGAGCGGCGGCGTTGGGTCGCTAAATCCGGCCGGCCAGGGCGGCGATGCCCTCCGTTCCGGTCGGGGAGGGTCGCTGGGTGGTCGGTGGTGCTGAGGCGACCACTGGATGACGGCTGCGACGGTCGCCGGCGGCGCGGATTGGCGACGGAAACGCAACACGGCCGCGGCGTCGTGGCGTGGTTTCCTCGCGTCACGGCGGTCCGATGGGGGCCGGACCTAGTCTGGGCGGCAGGGCGACGTCGTCGCCGAGCTGGGCGGCGTCGGTCGACGGCCCATCGGCGCCGACAGCGGCGGCGGTGGCGCGCGAACAGGGGCGGCGCGGGCGAGGGTTTGGGGAAGAAGAAAGGAAAAAGTCGAGGGTGTGTGTAGTGGAAAACTCGTAAATATTACTTGACTCGTCTCCGACTCGAGTCAAGTATAATAACTAAGTCGTATTAAATCCTAAAAAAATTCATAAAAATCGGGAAAAATCCCGTAAAATCAAACAAATACCAAACATCGTAATGATATGCTCTAGAACTATCAACCCACCCAAAATGCCCGTAACGCGTCCTAACGCGATAAACGGCGTAAAACTAATTCTACGATCCACTATATATAAAAATAAAAAAAAATGACTGACATACTCTCATATATCTTATAACTCATTCTGTTCTGCTGTGTTCATGACGTTATCATCATATACTTGGGTACGCATGACCCTCATAGCTCATACACGCGACCGGCGTCGGCTCGGTACACGTGTCCTGAAACTGACTCAACTCGAAAAATAACAGTCGACCCGACCGGTTCTAAATATAAAACCCTGACTCGAATCTTGGGTTTTACACTAGGATTATTAACCCACCCAAACTACTCGTAAGGCATCCTAATGTGGTAACGGCCTAAACTAATTCTACAATCCACTATATATATAAAAAAATGGCATATTGTCATATATTATGATAACTCATTCTGTTCTATTGTGTTTATGATGTTATCATCATATACTTGGGTATGCACGACTCTCATAACTCATACACACGATTGGTGTCGGCTCAGTAGATGTGTTCTGAATCTAACTCGACTTAAAACTAATGGTCGAACCGACCAGTTCTGAATATAAAACCCTGACTCGGATCATGGGTTTTACAACTTAGCAAATAGCTTAGGGGTGACTCGAGATGCCGGTCATTAGCAATCAATAACCTTTTTTCTTTAGGGCTGGGCTAGCCCGGACGATGAGAGGTCCACTAGCTGATTGCCTCATCATCGTGGGCAGCTAGATCATCACCCTAGTGAACGCACCCAGCCACCCATGATATTTATTTTTTTACTCTACAAGTAGTTTTGGTATTTTAATTAAATTTGTCATTATCTAATAATTTATATTGATTCTCTTGCCACCCAATAATATCAAAAACTTCTTTCCCTTTTTGATAAAAAGCAATTGAATTATTGAGCTTGTGACTAATATAATTGAAAGAATCATCTAGTCATGTGACTTGTTTGAGATTCATTAAATATACTTATATTTAAACAAAAATTATAATCTTTAAGTTCCATATGGATTAATTATTATCGTGTTAATTGACTTGTTTGAGATTTATTAAGTATTTAATATGTTATATATACATATCATATTTTTTAATGTGAATGCATATAGTGGTTTTCCAAAAAAAACACTATAATTTTTCACAATAATATCTTCTTAATAAAAATATATAATATTATTTTAAAAAACTCGATCTCAGAGTTAACTGCCGTGAATCGAAAGATGTCAGCTGTATATATATAATAATAAATTATTTTTAAAAAAAAGTAGTTGACGACTTTTACATGACAGTCACTTTATATGCGAGTTATGCAAGGTCAATCATAACCAGGCACATCTGGCCACCACCATCGGCGAGCAGTTCAAAGTGGCCAGCGCAACCACTGCTGTAACTCCTTAAAATAGCTCTCGACCATGACCATGGGCCGCCACCACATGACTCGTACGATTGCGACCATGGCTAGCAGGCCCTAAATTCTCAGCCGCTGCTCTCCATCCCCACTTGAGCCGTATTTAAAATTAGACACCGAACAATACTAAAAGGATAATAAAGTGGCCTCAAACAAGCTGTTAGCAGCAATTTTTTCTTCCAACAAAAAGATTTACTAAGTCGCCGAGTCGGTCAATCGCGGCGAGAACAAGCAGGAGAAAGAGATGACAGCTAGCTCATCCGCGTCTTCGCAGTCACTCATCACCTCCTCGCTCCTTCTCTGTGTCGCACACACGCAAACACTGCGCTCCTTCATTAAACTGACTAATAGCACTCTTCTTTTGCATCCACCGTCTCATCCGATCATTCACTCCAACCCTCCCTCCCTCTTCTTCTGACCGCCTCGCTGCTAGTGTTGTGTCATGGCAACGCTTGTCGCCTTCATCACCCTCCTCGCCCTCTCGGCCCTCGCTGCGGCCCGACCAGACCGCCCCCCTCAGTTCACTATCCAGGGCAATGTCGTCTGCGACACTTGCCGTGTCGGCTTCGAGACCCCCGCCTCCACACCCATCCACGGTAAGCCCCCCTGATCCCGTCACTTCCTATATAATAATGCCATACCTAGTGTTGCATCCGATCCGTGCAATGCAGTCACCTTCCATGGCTCAAACAGGCTTCACATATTCTCCTTGACGCACCAAAAAATTTTAATCTGCTTTTCTCAAAGAGCTGAGATCGAGCTTTTTCCTTTTTTTCTTCCTTAGGCAAGACCAAGATGGCAAGATCTATATGATTGTCCATAGAGTAGTCTCATTAATTGGTGTGGGCCTTTGTTGCAGGTGCCGTGGTGAGGTTGGAGTGCAAGAGCAGGACAAGCCTGAAACCGGTGTACACCAAGGGGGAGTGACCGACAAGACGGGGTGCTACAAGATCAGGGTTGCCGGCGACCATGCCGACCAGCTCTGTGAGGTGGTGTTGGTGAGCAGCCCGGAACCGGAGTGTGCCACCATCGAGGAGGGGCGGGAGAGGGCTCGCGTCTATCCCTCCTACGACAATGGCATCGTCTCCAACGTCCGCTTCGCCAACAACTTGTGCTTCCTCAAGGACCACCCCCTCGCCACTTGCGCCCAAGTGCTTAGCATCTACTCCCAGGAATCTGATGACTGAACAAAAATATGCCTTATTTTGATTGCATGGCTTGTTCCCGAGTCGTGAATCAAAGTGTTTCTTGATTTGTTTTCGCTGCAAAGTATCTAATCAGTCAACTATTTGGTAGTGTATTTGATTATATATATCTGAAATGAGATTGATTGAAATCGACTGTAGTCAATATATGTCCTGCTATTGTGTTTGCGAGGTGCTGCTTAATTGTCTTGATTAGACTGCCATCCGAGCCCATTTTATGATTTATGGTTGATCATTCTCTATTTCCCAATGTTTGAGATCGCATTGCCATTCATTACTTTTATTCAATTTTTGTTTCCTAACAGTTCAGATCCACGAAATGCATCTGGGGATCTTCAAGGCAATACTCTAGACATTGGACTTGCATACCAGCATTTAGTGGATCAACAGGATAATCTATGATTACCAATCTAATGCAAATTATCACGGAATGAATTTTTCTTTCCACCAAATAAATATCTTGTCACACCCAAATCTCGGTGAATGAAAATAGGTTGACAAAATAATTATTTAGTACTTTTGGTCCGAGTTTTTAAATCGTGAATATATCACTATTAATTATCCATTTATTTATAAATTCCTCTAGTTTTAATGGTCCTGGATGATCGAATTATCAAATAAAATCTTTCTTAGTGGAAGATCACATCGAAAGCTAACGCACTAGTAATATAGAGCAAATATCATCTCACCATCCAAGAATACACGATTAGTGGGTATAGAATTAAAACCAGGAAATGATGACAAGGCGTGCATGATCTTTTTAAAGCATGCATGATTTTAATTTTCCTTTCCTATTATTAGAGATTTTTTTAATATCAACTAGTATAAAACTCGAAATCACCATTTTTAAAAAAATTAACTAATATAACGAGCAAATTAAAATAACTTCCATACGATGAATCCAATCTTACCTGTTACCCGTTTCGTAACTGCACCTCTAATTGAGGACAGCCGCTAGCATGTAGTCTGCGAAGGTTGCGAGGTAGCTGTTCTTCAATACGCCCAACCTTAATCGAAGGACAATTCCGAATTGATAACTCTAGCAAAGATTTGAGGTCGGGTAGCCGTTGTGGCAAATGCTTGAGAGCTCGACACTCCTCTATCCACAAACATGTTAGAGTCCGGTGTAGTCCCTCGTCAGGGAAGGGCACACAAGTCTTGGACAGCAAGAGATGAAAAGCCGTCCAAGAGAAGTGAGCTTGTGTAACGCCTTCGGCAAGGTGGTCAGATATGAGCAGTTACGTATGTGGAGATTTGTCACAGACGGTGGAAAACCATATTCATGATCATGGTCTTCAAGAAGCTGCTGATGGGGGTAACCCTCAATTGCCAACACTCGTATGTTTGTGATGCTGCGTAGCCAGGCCACTGCGGAGAGCGAGTCGGCTTGTAGTTTGAAGAGAAATTTGTGTTCACATAATCCAGAGTTGTTAAGTCATGAGATTCATAGGGAATGAGCTTCAGCTTTGGGCAGCCCCTTAATGTAAGTCTCTTGATGCAGGTACTGGAAAATATTATCCCTTTGTCAAGTAAGGCCTCCAGTTTTTGACAGTTGAGGATACTGAGGTCTCTAAGATAGGGAGGCAGCGGCCCATGCTTTGCCAGCACCTGAGTTGTTCACGCTTTTCAATTCTTAAGACTTCCAATGCAGTCAAGTGTGATAACCATAACCCTCCGTCTGAGACGGCAGCATCTTCGACGCCCGGACTTGTTACTAGAAGATCTTCCAAGGAAGCCAGGCAAGACAGTGAAGCCACCTCCAACTCCTGGAGACATGAAAGCGGATGTAGGCTGGCACTCACGGCAAAGAGTAATGTGCAGTCTTTTACTTGCAACTGATTCAACGTTGGAGCATCGAAGGAAATGCCCTCCAAACTGGGGCAATTACAAATTTCTACCTACTTCAATTCGGAAAAATGAAGTTGAGAAGACAAGAATGGTATGTTGGGTTCTTGTTGAGATTGAAGCAGATACAAGTGGTGAGCATTGGGCAATTCAACATGGCCTTTCTTAATCCAAAAATTAGTTTAAAGAATAAGACTTTCCCGTTGTCACCTCCAAACATGATGTTCTTGTTAAGATTAAAGTAGATACAAGTGGGCAGCATTGGGCAATCCAACACAACCTCTTTTAATCTAAAAGCTACCTTAGAGTGACCCGGTATCTTGGGTTCTTGTGGAGATTGAAGTAGAAGAGTAGTCAGTGTTGGGCAATCCAATACGATCTCTTTTAATCTAAAAATAGCTTAAAGAATAAGGCTTTTCCATTAACCTATATACAAATTATTTATTACCTCTAAATATAATGTTGGATATACGCAACAATTCTCCCCCTCTCACATCATATAGTCCACATATTATAATGAAGTTTCAGGAGACTCCAATTCGGGCTGGCTACCAACCGAATAATTGTCCCCTCACCACATATAAGGCTTGAGAAGAATTGAACTTTCATTGAGAAGAAAAGATTTACAGCAATGAGGAGGGGTTTTATATCTACATAACTTGATAGGCAAGCATCTCAACATTCCTATTTTTGAAAACTAAGACATTTACAGAAATACCCTCCCTTATACATTCCAAACATTACACTATCTTATACATTCCTAACATCCCCCCTCAAGCGAGACAATGGCACAATGCCGAGCTTGAAGACGTTGGCAGAGAAAGGGCGAAGCAGCAAAGCTTTGGTGAACATATCAGCCAACTGTTCTGATGAAGAAACATGTTGTGTTTGTAATTTATGCAAAGCAACCTGCTCCCTAACATAATGATAATCAATTTCAATGTGTTTGGAACGAGCATGAAAAACAGGATTCACAGTTAACTGTAAGGCACTAAGATTATCACAAAACAGAATTGGACAAGATGGTTGTGAGATATGAAGATCAGTGAGAAGATATGACAACCAAGTAATTTCAGCAGCAGTGGTGGCCATAGCTCGATATTCTGCTTCAGTGCTACTACGAGAAACAGTTGGTTGTTTCTTGGCAGACCAGGAGATGCAATTAGCACCAAGAAAGGTACAAAAACCAGTGGTAGAACGCCGTGTTTGAGCACAACCAGCCCAATCAGAATCAGAATAAGCACGAAGAGAGAAATCAGTGTGAGAGGATAAAAATTGACCATGATCAATGGTGCCTTTTACATATCTAAGAATCCTCTTTACTTGGGAAAAATGGAAATCAGTTGGTTGCTGCATGTGTTGACAGACAGAATTTACAGCAAAAGAAATGTCAGGTCGAGTAAAGGTAAGATATTGAAGAGATCCAACAAGTTGTCTATACAAAGTGGGATCATGAAATGGAGGAGAATTGTCTGGTGGTTGAAGCTTATAGGCAATTGGAGTTGAGAGAGGTTTGGCATCAAGAAGACCTGCCTTCTTTAAAAGGGAAAGAGCATATCGTTGTTGAGACAGGAAAAGACCATCAGGCAAGGATTGAACCTGAATCCCAAGAAAATAGTGGACATGACCAAGATTTTTCATTGCAAATGCAGTATTCAGTTCCTGTAAAAATCGATCAAGTAGAGGAGAAGCATTCCCTGTGATTAACATATCATCTACATATAGAAGTAGGACAACCAAATCACCATCCTTGTTAAGAACAAATAGAGAAGGATCAGCAATACTAGAATAAAACCCTTGTGAGAATAAGAAAGAGCTGAATTTATCAAACCAGGCACGTGGAGCTTGTTTCAAACCATATAAGGCTTTATTTAACTTGCAAACATAGGATTTATGAACTGAGTGTTTAAAGCCTGGTGGTTGAGAAACATAAATAGTTTCCTGAAGCTCTCCTTGTAAAAAAGCATTTTTAACATCGAATTGGCAAATTTTCCATTTCTTGACAGCAGCAAGAGAAAGGACAGTGCGAATAGTTGCTGGTTTAACAACAGGTGAAAAGGTTTCAGAAAAATCTACTCCATGCTGATTGAAGCCTTTTGCAACAAGTCGTGCTTTAAAACGATCAATTGTATCATCTGCATTGTATTTGACACGAAAAACCCACTTTGTTCCTATAACATTCATATCAGAGGATTTTGGAACTAACTCCCATGTGTTATTTTCCTCTAAAGCCTGAAGTTCTTCTTTCATAGCTTGTAGCCAACCAGGATGATCAAGAGCTTCTTTAATAGTCTGAGGTTCAAGAGCAATGTGATCAGGTTTTGTGGTAACCATTAAGGCATATTTTGGATTAGGTTTAACAACACCTAACTGAGACCTGGTGACCATGGAGTGACGAGGTTTGTCAGGAAGGACTGAATGATCATGACTAGGATGAGGAGAATTAGGAGTGGAAGATGAACAAACAGCAGTAGGGACTGAGAATTCAGAGGAATGTGGATGAAGCAAAATAGGAGATGACTGTGAAGAGGATGATGGAATGACAGCAGGAGGAGGAATAAGATCTGATTGAGTGATTGTGAAGGGAATCAGATCCATGTAAGTAGAAATGTCTGAGGTAAGTGGAACACAACGAGCAATCTTTTCCTGAGAAACAGATTTGTAAGGAAAATGTTGCTCATCAAAGAGAACATCTCGAGAAGTAAAAAACTTCTTGGAAGGAATGTGATAACAAAGGTAGCCCTTGTAGTGAGATCTGTAGCCAAGAAAAACACAAGGCAAAGACCTTGGCAAAAACTTGTGAGCATTTTGAGACCTTAAAGAAGGATAACAGGAGCATCCGAAAACTTTAAACAATGAGTAGTTAGGTTGTTGTTTGAACAAGGCAAAATAAGGCGAAATGTTCTCTTTTAAAACAGATGAAGGTCTTCTATTCATAAGATAAACTGCTGTGGAGAAGCTTTGTGTCCAAAAAGAAGATGGAACATCACTATGAAACATTAAGGACAGTCCAACTTCAACAATTGTACGATGCCTTCTTTCAGCCCTACCATTCTGCTGGGGTGTATGTGGACAAGAAACTTGATGAATTATACCATTAGACGAACAATAGGATTGCATTTTGGCAGATATGAATTCACCACCACCATCAGATTGTAAACACTTAATATGTGTAGAAAATTGTCGTTGAACATACATATCAAAGGCTAGAAAGACAGAATAAAAATCTGACTTATTTCGTAAAGGATAGAACCATGTGAACCTTGTGCAATCATCAACAAATATGACATAGTAGCGAAAATTGTCAATAGAAACAATAGGAGCTGGACCCCAAAGATCACAATGTACTTTATCAAAAGGATTAATGCAACTAGTTGGACTGTTTGAGAAGGGTAATCGAGTAGACTTTGCTAGCTGACAACTAGAACAAACAAAGGAAGATTCATCTGCATTCTCAAAATCTATTAAGAGTTGATTTTTGAGCTTCAAAAGTACATCAGCAGAGCAATGCCCCAATCTAGAATGCCAGAGAGACAGAGTTGGTTTTTGAGTTTTGCTGGAATAATAGCCAAAATGCTGAGACTGATGAATCTTGTAGAGACCACCAGCTTTAGATCCTTCAAGAATTATTCGTCCACTCCCTCTGTTAGTAACAGTAAAACCAGTAGGAGTAAATTGAAAAACACAATTGAAGTCAGTTGTAAACTGACTGATTGATAATAAGTTTTGCTTGAGATCAGGAACATGTAGAACATTCTTTAAGGTAATAGATCCAGACGAAGTAGTA
>JAURVB010006961.1:0-17041 GCA_033002965.1 Piper betle
TCCTTCGATTAAGGTTGGGCGTATTGAAGAACACTACCTCGCAACCTTCGCAGACTACATGCTAGCGGCTGTCCTCAATTAGAGGTGCAGTTACGAAACGGGTAACAGGTAAGATTGGATTCATCGTATGGAAGTTATTTTAATTTGCTAGTTATATTAGTTAATTTTTTTAAAATGGTGATTTCGAGTTTTATACTAGTTGATATTAAAAAAATCTCTAATAATAGGAGAGGAAAATTAAAATCATGCATGCTTTAAAAAGATCATGCACGCCTTGTCATCATTTCCTGGTTTTAATTCTATACCCACTAATCGTGTATTCTTGGATGGTGAGATGATATTTGCTCTATATTACTAGTGCGTTAGCTTTCGGTGTGATCTTCCACAAAGAAAGATTTTATTTGATAATTCGATCATCCAGGACCATTAAAACTAGAGGAATTTATAAATAAATGGATAATTAATAGTGATATATTCACGATTTAAAAACTCGGACCAAAAGTACTAAATAATTATTTTGTCAACCTATTTTCATTCACCGAGATTTGGGTGTGACAAGATATTTATTTGGTGGAAAGAAAAATTCATTCCGTGATAATTTGCATTAGATTGGTAATCATAGATTATCCTGTTGATCCACTAAATGCTGGTATGCAAGTCCAATGTCTAGAGTATTGCCTTGAAGATCCCCAGATGCATTTCGTGGATCTGAACTGTTAGGAAACAAAAATTGAATAAAAGTAATGAATGGCAATGCGATCTCAAACATTGGGAAATAGAGAATGATCAACCATAAATCATAAAATGGGCTCGGATGGCAGTCTAATCAAGACAATTAAGCAGCACCTCGCAAACACAATAGCAGGACATATATTGACTACAGTCGATTTCAATCAATCTCATTTCAGATATATATAATCAAATACACTACCAAATAGTTGACTGATTAGATACTTTGCAGCGAAGACAAATCAAGAAACACTTTGATTCACGACTCGGGAACAAGCCATGCAATCAAAAGAAGGCATATTTTTGTTCAGTCATCAGATTCCTGGGAGTAGATGCTAAGCACTTGGGCGCAAGTGGCGAGGGGGTGGTCCTTGAGGAAGCACAAGTTGTTGGCGAAGCGGACGTTGGAGACGATGCCATTGTCGTAGGAGGGATAGACGCGAGCCCTCTCCCGCCCCTCCTCGATGGTGGCACACTCCGGTTCCGGGCTGCTCACCAACACCACCTCACAGAGCTGGTCGGCATGGTCGCCGGCAACCCTGATCTTGTAGCACCCCGTCTTGTCGGTCACTCCCCCTTGGTGTACACCGGTTTCAGGCTTGTCCTGCTCTTGCACTCCAACCTCACCACGGCACCTGCAACAAAGGCCCACACCAATTAATGAGACTACTCTATGGACAATCATATAGATCTTGCCATCTTGGTCTTGCCTAAGGAAGAAAAAAAGGAAAAAGCTCGATCTCAGCTCTTTGAGAAAAGCAGATTAAAATTTTTTGGTGCGTCAAGGAGAATATGTGAAGCCTGTTTGAGCCATGGAAGGTGACTGCATTGCACGGATCGGATGCAACACTAGGTATGGCATTATTATATAGGAAGTGACGGGATCAGGGGGGCTTACCGTGGATGGGTGTGGAGGCGGGGGTCTCGAAGCCGACACGGCAAGTGTCGCAGACGACATTGCCCTGGATAGTGAACTGAGGGGGGCGGTCTGGTCGGGCCGCAGCGAGGGCCGAGAGGGCGAGGAGGGTGATGAAGGCGACAAGCGTTGCCATGACACAACACTAGCAGCGAGGCGGTCAGAAGAAGAGGGAGGGAGGGTTGGAGTGAATGATCGGATGAGACGGTGGATGCAAAAGAAGAGTGCTATTAGTCAGTTTAATGAAGGAGCGCAGTGTTTGCGTGTGTGCGACACAGAGAAGGAGCGAGGAGGTGATGAGTGACTGCGAAGACGCGGATGAGCTAGCTGTCATCTCTTTCTCCTGCTTGTTCTCGCCGCGATTGACCGACTCGGCGACTTAGTAAATCTTTTTGTTGGAAGAAAAAATTGCTGCTAACAGCTTGTTTGAGGCCACTTTATTATCCTTTTAGTATTGTTCGGTGTCTAATTTTAAATACGGCTCAAGTGGGGATGGAGAGCAGCGGCTGAGAATTTAGGGCCTGCTAGCCATGGTCGCAATCGTACGAGTCATGTGGTGGCGGCCCATGGTCATGGTCGAGAGCTATTTTAAGGAGTTACAGCAGTGGTTGCGCTGGCCACTTTGAACTGCTCGCCGATGGTGGTGGCCAGATGTGCCTGGTTATGATTGACCTTGCATAACTCGCATATAAAGTGACTGTCATGTAAAAGTCGTCAACTACTTTTTTTAAAAAATAATTTATTATTATATATATACAGCTGACATCTTTCGATTCACGGCAGTTAACTCTGAGATCGAGTTTTTTAAAATAATATTATATATTTTTATTAAGAAGATATTATTGTGAAAAATTATAGTGTTTTTTTTGGAAAACCACTATATGCATTCACATTAAAAAATATGATATGTATATATAACATATTAAATACTTAATAAATCTCAAACAAGTCAATTAACACGATAATAATTAATCCATATGGAACTTAAAGATTATAATTTTTGTTTAAATATAAGTATATTTAATGAATCTCAAACAAGTCACATGACTAGATGATTCTTTCAATTATATTAGTCACAAGCTCAATAATTCAATTGCTTTTTATCAAAAAAGGGAAAGAAGTTTTTGATATTATTGGGTGGCAAGAGAATCAATATAAATTATTAGATAATGACAAATTTAATTAAAATACCAAAACTACTTGTAGAGTAAAAAAATAAATATCATGGGTGGCTGGGTGCGTTCACTAGGGTGATGATCTAGCTGCCCACGATGATGAGGCAATCAGCTAGTGGACCTCTCATCGTCCGGGCTAGCCCAGCCCTAAAGAAAAAAGGTTATTGATTGCTAATGACCGGCATCTCGAGTCACCCCTAAGCTGTCCGCTCCACCGCAGCTACTAATGGGTGGTTAAAAAAATAATTTTAAGGGGTAGAGTGTTACTTCATAGTTGAGAGTGATATGACCATTCATTGTCATGGATGGTCACCCAATAAATAAAAGTACCTAAATTTAATGTAATCCGGGTTAGGAGTGATAATTTGTCACAATAGATGAATATGACACTTAAAAAAATATTTTTTTGAGTTAACTTTAAAAATAATTTTAATATTTTAATTAAAATTAAAATTTTATATTTTTGATAATTTATTTTAATGATCCTACCATCAGATAATATAAAAAAATTTAAAAAACTCTTAAAATATCTGGTGAATATAACTGAAAAAGAATTGTATATATATATAAAAAGAATCATTCAACATTTTACAAAATTGCGTCGGGTGTCTCCCTTCCCTTTATCTCTCTTCGCTGCTGCCGCACCATGGCGCCGCTCCGGTCGGATTGCCACCGCCGTCCTAAGACCACTACCATTGCCTGCGATCACTCTCTTACCTCTCCTCCCAATTTCTCTTCGCCGGACAAACCCGTCCCTCTCCTACCCCTTCCGTCCCGTCTCCCTCATGCTGCTGTCGGCGCGCCGCCACAGCCATTAGGGATCCATTTGAATAAAGGTTCACCCCTCTCTGCTTGCTCTATCCCTTTCTCCCTCCTCCCCAGATCCCTATCTCTCTTACTCCATCTTTTTTCGTTTTTTCTAATAAAAGAAGAAAACCCGCTGTTATTTGGGTTCTTATGCCGTCAATTATTTGATTTGTGGTTGTTAGTTGGCTGTTGTGATTTTCATTGAGGTTACTGATGGTGGCCTTCAGATCCCATTCTTCTTCATCATCTTCTTCTTGGTGAGCCCTCCTTATATCCGTCCCTTCTCTTCTCTCATTGTTCTCCCTACTCTTCTGATTCTCTTTTTTTCTCTTGAAATATGTATGTTGTTAGCTTGTATCATTTTCTCCGATTACTACCTTCTTAATCAGGTTTTAATTGTGTTTTTGTCATTGTAGCTGGCGAGTTTATTATGTACTTCTTTTTGGTTCTAAGTGAATTGGTGTGTCATAACTTACTAAGTGAGTTGGTAGTCTGAGGATGCCCTCAAAGTGCTCACTTTGAGGGCACCCCATCTTTAGCCTTACATGGTGGCTAGCATTAAAATCCACTTTAAAAGTGCAGCAGGCTTAGATCAGAAGACTTGTCAAGCAAAGTAGATGAACATTGCATAAATAGTTGATCAAATACGACTTATGTCAAATACAAGCCGTACAAACAAATGATGGCATAAAGCTTGAACCCAAAATAGGGAGAAACAATGTATGAAAAAATGGAGTTAAAATAAGGACAAGCCACCATCAATCAACCAGAGCAGAATATAAATAAATGATTTAAAAGTGATTTGTGTAGGCAATGACAAACATCCTATTTATACTAGCCTATTTCATTATTTCTACTTATATTAGGAGTGTTTAATTAATTACAGAGTTACTACTTATTTTATAAATTGCTTCCTATTATTGTTTGGAGTCTCATTTATTTGCTTTCCTATTAGAAGTCTAAATCTCATTTAGTTCTAATGTTTATATTCTAGAACCAAGAAGATACTTTCATCAATGAATATTGCCACAAATAAGGTGTTGGAGAAATAAATAAACAAGATGGTAAGACCAAGAGTGACAAACTCACCCAAACAATACAGCCCAGGTAGAGAACGAAAACATAACTCGGTCGTGCTAGTGGTCCCGTTCTTTCTACCTTGCCCCCTCACCCACCCACTTTGATCGCTACCAAGTACAAGCTAGACTTGTCGGAGTCCAACAATCACACAGAAAAAATGATTGCGTCTTCAAGCCCCTAAGCATGTCAAGAAGAGAGATTGATACAAGAATGATCGGCGTGAATTGGATTAGAAGTGTTGTTAGTGGTCTTCGGGTGGGAGGTATTGTTGTTGCCGTCTTATTGCAAGGCATAGAGGTGTTGCGGCAAGAAACCCTTTTCTTTTCCATCTCTTGGCAAAGGGGCATGAATGATGATAATGTTCGAATTTACCGTGTTGAGTGGAGGTTGTTCGTTATTTCAAGTGAGGAGTTGAGTTTAAAAGGGCTGAGTCAAGTCAAGTTTGAGTTGAATACAAGAAAATTTGAATATTATCACACGAGTGCGAGCCACATCCGTTCGACTTAACTCGATTTGAAACTCTGATAATTTATATTATATACAATAGTTTATATATTTTTATATAGTTATTTACATAAGTTATATAAAAATTAAATATAATTATATTATAATGATAGTTTTGCATGATAATATAATAATTTTGTTCCTAAATAAATTATTTGACATATAATTAATTTGAAATTAAACTATATAAACTTTTATAATTAATTAATTTTATCTCAAGTTATATAAAATTGTACTCGAGTTTCGTGTAGTTGACTTGAACTCGAAATAAACATGATGGAGTTTAGTTGAGTTTTATTATAGTTGAATGCGAGTCCATGCCCCCTTGCCAAAAGACACAAAAGAGAAGGGTGTCTCGCCATGCCACCTCCCGCCTAGCAACAAGACGACAACCTCCACTCTCCAATGCCAACTCACAATCTAACTAATTTTCTCATATCAATCTCTCTTTACATACTGGGGTTCGAAAAGGTGATCTCTTTTTCCGTGCAATTGTTTGACTTCGCTTGTTCTTAGTGGCAATCCAAGTGAGTGGGTAGAAGGATGAGTAGAAGGAAGGGGGTGTGGCAACTGAGTTTTATTTCCTTCTCTACTCGAGTTGGATCGTTTTCGGTGAGTTTGTTGCTTTCGGTCTTACCATCTTGTCTGCATATATTTCAAAAGTGGTCTCTAGTTCAACTCCTTATTTGTTTTGTTCATAGATGAAAACAGGTTCAACTCCTTATTTGTTTTGTTCATAGATGAAAACATCTATTACTTCTCATTTGCTTTGTTCATAGATGAAAACATCTTCTTAGTTCTTATTTGCTTTGTTCATAGATGAAAGCATCTTCTTAGTTCTAGTAGAACATAACTAAATGAGACTTAGACTTCTAATAGGCGTAGAAAGCAAATAAATAAGACCCCCCAAACAAAAATACGAAACAATATTTCTCAAATAACTAGGAACTATGAAATTAATTAGACATTCATAATGTAGGTAGAAATCATGAAATGTGCTAATGTAAATCGGATATCTGTCATCATCTATGCAAAAGACTTTTATTGAAGCATTTATTTATATTGTGCTCTGGTTGATGGTGGCTTGTCTTTATTTTAATTCCTTTTTTTGTAATTTGTTTCTCTCTAGTTTGGGTTCAGGCTTTCTGCCATCATTTATTTGTAAGGCTTATAATTGACATAAGTCTTTTGTAACTTTGCTACCATTATCTGTTGTTTGTGTTTGGATTAGTTCAATGAGCTGTTTATGCAATGTTCATCGGCTTTGCCTGACAAGTCTGTGGTCTACGCCTGTTGCAGTTGCTTTTTGAATGGTTTCATGCAATTTATGCCATTAGCTTATATGCTCTGGTGCTAGTATCTGCCAAACAAACATATTTAGAATCTTATTGAGAGGAAGCCCTTCTTTCATGGACCTAATTTCATAGAGCCAGTTCCAAGCTTTGATAGAAGGAAGATAAATATTGAGAAGACTTTCGATCTGAAAACTTTGCTCTTGCATGACTTCATATTTAAGGAATGAACAAAATTGTATTTAACTTAAACATGAACTAAATTTTTATCAACATTTTTTTGTGCGAGATGAGAAATAGTGTGATCATATGAAGTTCAAATTGAGTCACAAAAATGCTGGAATCTTCCATTTTCCTCCTTCTTTGCATCAAATTGAGTGCTTCTTTATTCAAAATATATAGTTGTCATAACTAACTCATTATTATGCAGGATGGCTTTTCCTTCCGAAGCATTCAGCGAAGATCATTCTGCTGGTGATCCTTTCTTTGTCAAAGAAACCCTTGAGGAAACTCTAGCTAGTCTGATTGAGACTTCTAAGACACCCATTGGCCGGTCTAGCCTTGCGTCTGAGAACATTATGTCATGTCTTGTCGTTTTCTCCAAAATTCTTGCAGAAAAATATTCAACCTCTCCCTTCCCATCACCTCATTGCTGCGATCCGATTTCTCATAAACCTATGTCCTGGAGAGTCTAACAACAGAACCACTTTCATCCATCTATTTGGTGTGGAATCCTTAATAAGTATTTTTCAATCTGTTAATTTTGATCCTAAAATTATCCAGGTTGGTCTCCAGATATTGGCCAATGTGGTGCAGACTGAGTATACTTATCACTCGGAAGTGTGGAGGCAATTTTCTCATTAGGATTTATGGAGGTGTAAAAAGTCCATAATAGGGAAGTATCTGATTTGTTTTTTAGGCTGCTGTTTGAACTTTGTAAGGACGAAGCAATGTGACTGGAGGAGGTGAGAACAAATGATGGACTACTTATTATTGCTAACATTATCCAGACCTCTGTAATAGGTATCAGGTGTTAATGTCAAATTCTCTTATTTACATCCGTAAGCTTTTTCTCTAATTTCACTTTTTTTCTTTTCTTTTTTGTTCGTTGTTTGTAGCAGGATTCATTTTTGTGAGAAATTTATGTTTGTTGTTCAACATTGACCCTAGCCTTGCCGGAATAAGATTTAGATGATGTTCATGATGTGTTTACCTGGGTTGTGAAAATTTTTGTTCTTTACAAGTATAAATTTGTCGTCTAAATTAAATTGGTTGATATAAACATTGTTGTTGAATATTATTGATAACATATGTAGAGTTTTATTTTTAAAAGAGTGTTTTCTTTTCGTTCAATATGGTTATCATATTGTTTCTTCTATTATGTTTTATTGTAGAAGATTTTGCTGAATACCATTTGTTGTGGCTTTTGTCGTAACTATGCTATGAAGGCACATTTTTTGTCGAGTATTTTCTAAGTTAAGCCCAACTGATGCACATGTGCTTGGTGGAAACCATGAGCTTGAAGGCACATGGTTTACAAGAGCTCAAGGTTTTTTATTGAGTTTTCCCTAAAAAATACACGAGGAGCATGTCTGTGATGATTTTGCTTTTTCCATTTATCAAATTCTAAAGAATGCTTCCTCTATTGTTCATTCTAGTTTTGGGAATGAGATATACTTCCAGACAAACTCACATATAATTGGGGTCCTTAGAGTGTTCCCTTATCATTTTGAGGGATATAAGTATATGTGTTGATCGTGATGAAGAGACGGCTTGCACATCTGCCCTTGCCCTTGATTCTCCTTTGTAATTCTGGTCCTTTGAATTTTGTGTTGGACTCACATCGTAAGCTTGAACCACCAGAATTAATTAGAAAGCCTGGAGTGCAAGATTTGTCTCAGGGTAAGATTCTTTGCCCTTATAAAGGTTACTGAGGAGATTTGATTGTCATTATTGCTAGTTGTACATTTAGAAGAAAAGAAGTTCAAGATGAAATTAGACGTCAGAATGGATTGTTCTATTGTTGGAACAATGTGTTGTTGATGGAAATCTTTCTCGAGAGAGAAGGCTTTATGGGCAATTAGGAATTTGCTAGAAGGAAATGATGATAACCAATGGGAAGTTGCTGAACTGGAGATTCACTTATCTAGTGAGACTTGCCTGAGACTGATGAATTGGGATTAAGAGTCGAGGTGAACCGTATGCGGGCAAAATTAGTGAATGTTCCTTCATCAACATCTAAATAAGTATGTGGGCTGTAAGGCAGTTGCAAGTGTTCACTCTGTTGTTGCAGATTTTCAGGGAACTTTAGTTATAGATACATTTCCATTTGAGTTTCACAATGGCAGACAGGGGAATGGACCAGACAGGTTGGACAATTGAGGGGCCAAGGCGGAACCGGCGTAGGCTGATTAAGGAATGGGTTACCCTAGAGAATTATTTGTGTTCTTCATTATTGTTATTTATTTTGCATATGCCTTTGATTTCTTCCTGCTATGAATTTCTTCCTGTTATACACTGGTAAAACAGCCTACTATTAAGATGAAAATTGGATATTTGTTTTTGTTATAATTATTGTGGAAAGTTGTCCTCATGTTTCTATATATGAATATATGTTTATTTTACTTTCATATGGCACAGATAAATTAGTTTGATTCTCAATTGAAGTTCATTTCTATCTCAAGGAGGACAAGATTGAATATTATTGATTATTGAAATATATTGGACATGGTTTAGACGATTACTTGGAGGAGAACATCCATCTCAAAAACAGACTAAAAAATAACTCAATCTGAGAAGATTGAAAAATCTAAGCAGCACTTTTTTTGGTTACAGATAACATTCTTCATTTGTTGAATTGCTTAGTAGCAGGTTTGATATGGCAACTGTAAATTACTTTGTTGCCTATTTTAACTTGTTTTTTTATTGTGAACTTGTAGTGCACAATTGCAACGGTTTGTCTTGACGGATCTACGTGCAAGTTCTAAGTTACCACACGTGATGATCGGGAACCATTGAATGAGACCAGTTGCATAACACCAATATACAGCCGGCATCCAAGGTATGGTTGAAAGACTGCAGTGTTGAGCTAGACGTTCAATAATTTTCCTTCATAGAAGTACAGGTGATTCGTAGCAATATGAAAATTTTATAATTTGTAGAAATATATATTTATTATAATTTTTTATTTATAAATCATAGCATTCTAAATCAGTGATTAGTTTTATGAAAATAAATTAGATATAATCAACGTCATTTTTTTACAAAATTAATTAAACAAATAATTGTAATATTTAGATTTGTATAATTATTTTATTTGGATCTAGATCCGTATAATGTATAATATTGATAAACATCCCCGTTTGAGATGGAGATAAATTAGTACAAGCTTACCGTATATATAACATAGTTGAAAAAATCGGCCGATTCCGTGCGGAATCGGCCGATTTAAATCGGATCGGCGTCGCGCCGATCCGATTTCGGGGCCGACTCGGTCGGCCCCGAATCGGGTCGTGAATCGGCCCGTTTCGGCCGATTCCGACCGATTTAAATCGGAATCGGAATCGGCCGATTTAAATCGGAATCGGTTTTTTAGAAATTACCAAAATACCCTAGGTATAATTTTTATTAAATTATTTAAGCATGGGTAAAATGGTAATTTGGATTTAAAAACCCCGATTCCGCCGCCGCGTTCGCTCCGCCGCCCTCCGCCGCGCTTCCGCCCGATTCCGCCCGATTCCGCCGCGATTCGGCCGCCCGACGCTCCGCCCGACCTTCCGACCACCCCACCGCCGTCCGACGCTGCGCCCGTTCCGAACTCACCTTCCGCCGTCCGACGCTTCCGCCGCGATTCCGCGCTTCCGCCGCGATTCCGCCGGCCGACGGTTCGTCCGACCGGGCTGCCGACATCGCCGCCGCGAGGCTCGCCGCCGACCGGGCCGCCGGCGGCGGCGGGGGGTAGAGAGGGGAGGGTGGCATTCTCGTAATTAAAAGTTGACTCGAGTCTAACCCGAGTCAAAAATAATAATTAATTCTAAATAATTTTAAAAAAATCTTAAAAAATATTTAAAAAATATCATAAACTATAATACATAGAATAATATAAAAATAACATCAATACCCAATTTTAATATATTTATATTGTAAATTGTCAAATTATTATATATGACCGATTAAATTAATTTGGACCGATTCAACTGAACCGATTCTTGGCCGATTCAGACCGATTCCGATTCCGATTCCATGGAAAACCGATTCCGATTCCGATTCCGATTTATGCAACCATGATATATAAAGGCCATACATATCTCAAATGACAAATCATGTGAAACACTGTCAGCCATTGTCGAAGTAGAAGATTGACTTTGAAGCACAACCCTCACCCTAAAGCCCAATACTATTAGACATGGTCACATAAATCGGAATCGGAATCAAAATCGGTTTTAAGAGAGTCAGAATCCGAATCGGAATCGGAATTGGTCTAAATTGGATAGGAATCAGTTTAATTGAATCGGTCCAAATTAGTTTAATCGGTCATATATAATAATTTGATAATTTATAATATAAATATATTAAAATTGGGTATTGATATTATTTTGATATTATTTTGTGTATTATAGTTTATGATATTTTTAAATATTTTTTAAGATTTTTTAAAATTATTTAGAATTAATTATTATTTTTGACTCGGGTCGAGACTCGAGTCAACTTTAATTACGAGAATGCCACCCTCCCCTCTCTACCCAGCCACACGTCAAAGGCCACTGCACTATTGTGCACTGTCGGCCAGCCACACGTCAAAGGCCCGGTTGCGAGGGCGGAGGCGATGTCGGAGGCTCAGCCGGCGGCCCGGTAGGCGGCGATTCGTGCGTTCATAGGGCTGAGATCGGTCCGGCCACACGTCGGCGGCGACGTTGCGAGGTCAGAGGCGAGGTCGGCAGCCTAGTCGGAGGCGAGCCAGGAGTCGGGGACGCACGGCGGATGGTAGAAACGCGATGGCGGAGGGCAAACGAGCGGCGGCGGAGTGGGGGAGAGGGTTAACGTTAGGTTTTTAAAATCAAAATTTCAATTTTACTCATGCTTAAATAATTTAATAAATATCATATTTAGGGTATTTTAGTAATTTACTGAAAAACCAATTCTTTCTGATTTACCCCGATTCCAAGTCGGAGTCAACTCGGTCGAAATCGGGGTGAATCGGCCGAGTTGAGTTCCAATTCGGGGCCGAATCGGATCGGCATGTTGTCGATCCGATTTGAATCGACCGATTCATACAACTGTGCTATTAGATTGATAGCCCAAGTTGCCCATACCATTAGGAGCAGTTTGGTCGATAACATTATTATAATTATTTATTATTTAAATTTTTTTATTATAACTAAACCATTCATTGATAAAATTTTACAATGTTCAAGTTTTTATTATTTTGTCGTCCATTAAACAGTTAAAACATGGTTAAAATGGATAATAATTATATATATCATAAATTTAACTTTATTAAATTGGTTAAAAATAAAGTTATCTAATAGGGCTTTTGGTTGTTTTATTTTGTGTCTATTTATTACCAAAATATAAAGTAGTAATGATAATGAATAAAAAAAATGTGTTACGTAAAAATATGAAGTGACAAAGGTTGTTTCTAGAAAACATTAAAAAACATTATAAAAATATTTTAAAAAGGCTAACAAAAGTTCAAACCCTATCTCTTTGTTTTCTAATGATTATATATCACTGTCCCCCTCCTCTCTCAATTGTAATTTTATCCTTTTTTTATAATTGTAATAAAATAAAAATTATGATAATAATATCAAGAGATTTTATAGAAAATTTTTATTACAACCAAACATCTTGTAAATACTTTTTCATTCACAAAATATAAAATATTGCAACCCTCTTAACTATGTTACTCTTATAATACCCCAATTCAGCATGGAGATTGAATTGATAAATTTTTCGGTACAAACTTATAATTTATTAAATTGCCAATATAAAAAGACTTAATTACTCAAGGTGCCAAAATATGAAATCTGAGGGAATCTAATACGCAGATAGTACTATATTATATGTAAGACACTTATAATTTGGCTCATACAAATATAACACCCTAGATGAGTTAAATTTATAAAGAAAATTAAGTTTTTAGAGAAAATTTGACAAAGTTTCCTCAATAAATAAGATGATGGAAAAATTAAATAACCTCTATAATTATCATTCATTCACAGTATTCTCAGAAATATTTTATAATTTCACCGATCATTCTCAACAACATTTATAAGCTATTATGTCACATTTTCAGATCATTTTTATTACATTTAGTACATATTTCACATTCACCAGGCTATGGGCTTGTCTCGTCTTTAGATTGGCCCTTCTCCTATAATTATAATAATCACAGAAGCCCTTCTAACTCATGTTCTTTCGTTGCTCTATGTTCTATGTACGTGAACAAGTAACATAGTTTTGCTTGCATAGATATTTATTTACTATTAATTCCAAGACTCCGGGGCTAAAAATAACCTATGCAAAACAGGTTAGACTTGTGTGCCCCAGAGTATTCTGTTTGCAAAATAAAGAAAATATAATTGGGTACATAAAAGCTAGCAACACTCGTAATATCGTATCACGAGACATAAGCCGATATCGGTTATAACACTAAGTCTCAAAGGCCACATGACCACATCATCACGTCACATGAACCACAATCTCATGACATCAACACCAAGAGTTAAATACATAATAAGAGATAACAAGGTCCCCAAAGGAAACATATCACAATAGATAACATTCACAAGGGTCCCTGTGATATACTAGACAATGCTAAGCGTGCTCACTTACAAAATATAAAAAAATGCGTTAGCAACATGTATCACTGAGTCCCAAATAACTAATAGGGAAAATATCAATATTGGCATATGGTTAAAATAGTTATCCATAAAAAATTAAAAGAAACAACTCCTCCACAACACACTGCTCATAAACAAGTGGCCAATAAGGCTTAATCATAATCGTTGATAATCTATATATATGGGTTAGATAATAATTCATGGTAGCATGCATGTAATATAACCAATAAGATCTAGTGGATAATAATTGAAATACTGTGCAATTTCGGGTATACTCGACAGAGGTAACATGTCGAATACTGCTTAAATATACACCACATGCAGGTAGTAATCTAATATTATATAAATAAGGTCGTCATCGAGCATCACAAGTGGGTACCGACCGGGCCCCTCGATGACGTTACACATCTCATCTATCTCACGTGCAAGTTAAAATTCGAAAATGTAAAATGTAAATCAAGTCTGGGCATGGAGATACTATATAGAGCTAAAGTGCTACTTTAAACTGAATCTTATAATCTTTTGAAAACTTATCAAAGGATCTCATCTTTGAGGTTTTATTAATTTAAAAAAGTTAAATAACCTATAGGTAGTGAGATCCAATAAAACATGACTAACTACGTTCTACAATATAAATCAAATCTTGTGAGCTAAGTAGGAGGTGAAGCATAGAGAGTCCTAATGGGCCTGAGAAGGGCTTCTCTTCCTACCATGACAAGCCTAACTCCGAGCGGCCTAGCGGTGTAGACAACTACACGTTCATGTATGATGAATGTGTGCAATGTATGAATAATCCTAAATGTGGCAAGGATGCATGACATGCAATTGAAAATTAAATAAATACACATTGCTTTGATCTAATAACTTTTAATTGTGCTTGCCCATGAAATCTAATATCGTGCAATAGACTGAACAAGTTAATAAATAATATGTTGAAATCATAAATGCGATGACTGTATATTAGGAGCAAGCTTAAATCCACACAATGAAAATATCAAAAACATGTCGGCGTGTTTGGGGATATGTGCAAAATTTTATATAAAAATCAAATTTTTATAATGATATAATTTATAAAATATATTAAATAATATACAAAAATGATCAAAATGATATGATTTACATGATTCTATTGAGATCTACATGAAATAATGTAAGTCATATAAAACAACTAAAGAAAATGAGAGAAAAGTGTTCCTTGAGCACAAAAAATAAGGGGGAAGAAAGGGGGAAAGAAGGAAGAGGAAAGGACGAGAAGAAGAGTAAAAAGAGAGGGGAGAAGGGGTGGAAGAGGTGGAGAGGGGCGATGTAAAACCCGTGACCTGAGTCAGACTTTTACATCAGCGAATCAGTCAGTTTAGTCGTCGATTCAAGACGAGTCAATTTTATAAACTGCGTGTTGAGTCAAGGTCAGCTATAAGTTATGATCGATGAGGGTCAGGTGTACTTGAGTATATAATAATAATATTAGAAAGATGGTGGAAAATGAGTTATCAGAGTATATGAGAATATGCATTTTCTTTTTGTATTTGATCGTAGAATTATTTTTAGGCCAAATATTGTATTAGAATGTAGTATAGAGTAGTTTGGGTGAGTTATTAGTCATAAATATGCTATTGTGATGTTGTGGTGTGTATTACATTTTATTGGATTTTTTTTCCTATTTTTAAATTTTTTTTAGGATTTAATACGAGTTAGTTATTATTTTTGACTCGAGTCGAAGACGGGTTAAATTTTATTTACGAGATTGCCTCGAGACTTCCTTCACGACTTTTCTCCCCCAAACCCGATTGCCGCCCTTCATAGCCCCCACCCTCATCGTCGACGATCCTTTTGACCACTACACCATAACCTATCAACACCACCGAGCCCCATTGTGTCGTCTTCGTGCCACCCCTAGCATCCCCAGCCCTGCTTGGTCTCCACGAGGCCTTGACACTGCAATAAACCCCGATTGCCGCCCTTCATAGCCCCCACCCTCATCGTCGACAATCCTTTTGACCACTACACCATAACCTATCAACACCACCAAGCCCCATCGTGTCGTCATCGTGCCACCCCTAGCATCCCCAGCCCTGCTTGGTCTCCACGAGGCCCTGACACTGCAATATTGCACTGCCCATCTCGACGTCAATTCGTCTTTGTATGTGTCTCTTCATCGCCGTCGTGCCGCTAACACCTCCCCTTCAACCCTGGACCATTTCCCCCATACTTAACGTCCCTGTCGAGGGCCAATCGGACAACCGATCGACCCCAATCAACTCATCGTCACCATAGTTGTCGTCCTCACCACCACTCATCAAGCCGGTGCCGACCTATAGCCCCGATTGCCTGGTCGGAAAAGTCGTTGAAAATTTGAACTCGCTAAAATTCATAGGATCTTTTACCGAATTCATCTAGTCAAACTGGATCAAACTTTGAACACCATCGGATGCCGAATTCAAGTCTCGAGCCGCGTAACAAAACCCTAGTTGTCGTTGATTGACGACGATGCGAGATCTAATTAACTCCAACTTACTTACTTAAAGGTGATAATTATTAGCACAATATGCTATGATTGATGAATTGATGTGATAAATATTTTTATTATAAATAAAAATATGAATTGCTTGATTGAAGTGTATTAAAATGAACGGTAAGGAACTAATTAGGTAAATTAAATAAGTATCGTAATTTAATGCAATGTAGTATATGAAATCTTATATGGATTGATGTATGGTTAATGTGAGTGTGTATTGATGTGTGCGTGTGTGCATGTTATAGGATGTGTGAATGCATAATAAGCGGGTGGTATCTTTTAGTTTGATGTGTAGGTACAGAGTAGGAGCTCACCGCCTGCACACGTACACGATTGGAGTTTCTACCAGTCTGTTTAGGACTTGCTCTTGGTTTGACTTTTATACTCTGTCGTGTTTTGATTTAACAGGTAAGCGGACATATTGAGTGGTGGATTTATTGTATCCACACTCCACATGAGCCATTTAGTCGTATGAGATTTTCGGATTAATAACCCTCGAGGATGAGATCCCTCGAGTTTATTTTTGAAAACTTAGATTTAGATTACGATGCCTTCAAGCATATTATATTGAAATCCTACCCAAGCTTATGTACATGTAGTTTTTTCAATTTTTCAGTGAGATGTGAGATGAGGGAAAACCGACTACCACATCTTGAGATGGCGTGTGTTCGTTAAAGCAGGCTCTGGAATTAGTGAGTATTCGTTCCATTCCTGAGAGATCTTAATAACTATACTTTTGAGTTCTTTAAACCTAGAGAAGTGTAGGGGTTTAAGGATATTATTATGCAGCACATATCTAAACTTATTATTTTAAAGGGTACTGAAAGCCGTGTGGAGCTATTACTAATCTTTTTCCTGTTTTTATACGGGAGTATTTGTATATTATAAATATATCTCATTGTTTCCATCCTTGCCTCAATTAATACGCATAATATGGTTTGGCATATATATTGGCAATTATTGATACTAAAGTAATTCTCTATCATTATTTGGGGAAAGGAAAACAAAAACAGGTTGACCCACCTTATCTGGACATTGATGGAAATAATTGCCCTCTTCATTAATTTCTCAGTTTTTCTTTTAATTATAGATCAAACATCCTGTTCAAATTGTTCCGATTCATTTTGTCTCAATTGGGCCCAAGGCGAGCTCCGGCCAGAAGGCTGGCTAGACCTAGCCAA
>JAURVB010006962.1:0-12233 GCA_033002965.1 Piper betle
CCACTGTTGTACGAATCGGCCGATTTCGGGCGGAATCGGCCGATTTAAATCGGATCGGCGCGATGCCGATCCGATTTCGGGGCCGACTCGGTCGGCCCGAATCGGCCTCCGAATCGGCCGAGTTCGGCCGATTCCGACCGATTTAACTCAGAATCAGAATCGGCCGATTTAAATCGGAATCGGTTTTTTTAATAAAATTACTAAAATACCCTAGGTATGATTTTTATTAAATTATTTAAGCATGGGTAAAATGGTAATTTGGATTTTAAAAACCTAAAATCAAACCCGCTCCCCCGCGCCGCCGCCGCTCGTACGCCCGCCGCCGCCCCGTTTCCGCCCTCCGCCGTGCTCCCCGACTCCGGGCTCGCCGCCGACCGGGCTACCGACCTCGCCGCCGACCTTGCAACGTTGCCGCCGAAGCGTGGCCGGACCGAATCGGGCTGTGACGCACGAATCGCCGCGACTCGCCGCCGCTCCGGGCCGCCTCGCCGCCGGCTGCGGGCCACTGACTGTTCGTCCGACCGGGCTGCCGACATCCTCCGACATCGCCGCCTCGAGGCTCGCCGCAGACCGGGCCGGCGGCGGCGGCGACGGCGAGGGTAAAGAGTGGCATTCTCGTAATTAAAAGTTGACTCGAGTCTAACTCGAGTCAAAAATAATAATTAATTCTAAATAATTTAAAAAAATCTTAAAAATATTTAAAAATATCAGAAACTATAATATACAGAATAATATTAAAATAACATCAATACCCAATTTTAATATATTTATATTATAAATTATCAAATTATTATATATGACCGATTAAATTAATTTGGACCGATTCAACTGAACCGATTATTGGCCGATTCAGACCGATTCCGATTCCGATTCGGATTCATGCAACCATGGTCCTAACAGCAAACCCAGCTTAGTCTCAAACCCTTCCCTGCAATCCCCCCACCAGTCCCACCCAATGTGTATGCAGGTCCGATGATCAAAGGGTACTCCCCTAAGGCAAGGTCTTGATCCCGATCTTGCTCATGGCCTGCTTGAACAAGTCGCGGTCCTCCGCCTTCTTGATGGCCTCGTGCTTGGCGCCGATGACCTCAACGTTGTGGCAGCGAGGGCGCCGGAGCGCTCCTTGGAGAGCACCTGCTTGACGAGGTCGGGGTCATGGGGGTGATGTAGGCCTTGTCGGCCATGTCCGGGTCGGTCATGATGGTGGCGAGTTTGGAGTTGATTAGGACCACCTCGTTCCCTCCTCCTTGAGCGCCTTGCAGGCCTGGGTGCTGGAATAGTCGAACTCGCTTGCCTGCTGCTCACTGTATCAGGATCTTCATCAAGTTCGCACTATTCCCTTTGCTGTTACCACTACCGGCAGTAGCCTCAGCGGCGGCGGTCGCGGTGGATGGGGAGGAGGGAGAGGCTAGCCGCCCGTTTCATAAGAGATGGATAGAAGGATAGAGATGGATAGAAGGATAGAGATGGAGGCATTGTAGGGTAAAACAGAAGCATATTATATCAGGGCTTGAGAGGTCAAATAGATTCACCACACGATCTAATCCCACGGCCGAAAACTCTGTGGTCGGTTATGAGGTGGTCTATCAAGCGCTTCTCCAACCTCTTCAATAAATATTTTGTTTATAACTTTTGGATATAAATCAACCCCATTTGATCTAGTTGAACTAAATATACCTCGTATCATTTAAATATTTGGTATATTCACAGGTACGGTATTTAAACCAATAGTTTATACTAGTTATATTGATTAATATTTGTGTTTGATCAAGTTTTTTTACTAAATTGATAGGCAGGACACTTGATCAAATCACATGTTTTGTTGTTTTGGTGAGTTTTTTGATTAACTTATACAAGTTTGTTGAAATTTTATAAAGAATGGACAAATGTTTTGGTAAGTTTTGAGATAAATAAAATGGTTATATGTTTTGGAGAGTTTTAAGGCAAATGAAATGGTTATGTTTTTGTTAAAGTTACTCTTCAAATGAAACGAGTGGTCTTGGAAGATGACAAATTTTAATCTCATATGTAAAACTCGGCCTATTAACCCAATGGTTTGTTGTTGGCTAGACCTGAGCATCGTGTGGATAGTCCGATTTGATCGGTCGGGTGATAAGAGGATCCTTGTGTGTTGTTATGGATTTAGGCATTTAGCATGTCTGCTATTGAGTTTTCTAGTAAACTCCAATTGCCAAACCCACTGGTTTGTGTGGTTCGGTAGTATTCTGTAGTTTAGGATCGTGCTTCATGCATGATTCACCTTTGGTGTTCATAGTCTAGAGTTTTTATTACTTAGGCTGGGCATTTCGGCATACCTTGATAGTCCTAAATGAGTCACAAAAGTTACCCTTAGCCTCCTCTTAGCCTTCCCCACTTTTCCCCTTCTCTTTCCCCTTCATTTGCCCAATTATAGGGCTCAGTGCCGCAGTGTTGGGGCCTCCCCACCCCACCCAATCTTCTTTCCCCCATTCCTTCCTCTCCTCTCCCCTTGGCCGCCGTCCCCACCCCCTCTCCTCCTCTCCTCCTCCCCGACCTCTCCACCACCTTCCTCACCTCCCCAACCTTGTCCTCCTCCTCCTAGCCTCTTCTTCCGTATTTCTCCTTCCTACGTGGTACACTTCCTTCCTCCCCTGTTTCTTTTCGCTTTTTGCACGATATATGGTTGATTGCATGTAGATATCCCTATTTAGCATGCCGATAGGTAGATCATCATCATCCCTAATAGATAAGTTAGTTTTTTCTTTATTTTTGTCAAAAATTTTATTTTTATTAAAAAATTGTGATTTTTTGTTGTAAAATATAATAAAATATTTCTTTAACTTACAATTGTAAAATCTACCAACTAATCTACCTAATAAAGATCGAAACAAAAAAGATTAATTTTTTTAAATTTTTGGGTTGTGTTCGTAAACCTCATTGTGCACGCAAAAATGATTAATTAATCAAATAATTAAAATATTAATATTTTAACTCGTATTTGGTTGTGAATTGTACATGGAGTGAAAAATTTTAGTTAAATGAAAATTAACTTAATTATCAAAATTAAATAAATAATATAAGATTATTTTAATTATAATAATCTTTGATTTGCAAGCACAGGCATGAGTTGATTCAACATCTCAAGTGGCTCTGTAGGAGCAGATTAGATTTATATGATCCAATATCTTTCAACTTTTGTATATCTAAACTCGGTATGATAAAATTATCAACAAGGTTAAGTTTAAATAATTGCCCCAAAATTTTAAGTTATATTTCATTATTTTATTCAGATCTTATTCTCAATTAGCGTGACAAGTATCTCAGATAAATTGTCCTTAATCTTCCTAGCATGTCCATATCTTTTGTTAGACTTAAGTACACGCGTTAGATATCGAAAATTATTTCATAATACACCGAAATCTTTGTTTTGTTATCTGTATTTATTTTTATGAAATCTTGTTCAGCGATGATGATACGATCAGCATGTGTATGATGCTGTGATGTGATGTATGTTTAATTTCTTGCCCTCCTTGCATGTTATCTCATCTTGTTGCATTTAGGATTGTTTGCAAGTCATTGCATGTTTGCATCATAAAGGGTTCGAGTAGTGGTATGTATTTGCTAGGTCGTGCGTAGTCAAGCTCATCAAGCTAGGACGTGGAGCTCGCCACACTACCAGATTCATTAATGAATTTTGTTTTCATCTCATAGAGCTAGTAGTCTACTTGGTCTGCTACTTGGCTCCATTGTGATTTTGTTTTCATATCGTATTATATAGTTAGTGGCGTTTTATTTAATCTCACTACCAACAAGTCATTTAGTCAATTTTTGGGATTAACAAAACTTCATGGTTAAGATCCTTTAATGAATTTTCAAAAAATGAGATCCAGCTGAAAATTCGCTTTAGCACTGCTAGACCTTATAAATATTGTATTTTTCTTTTTATCCACGCTTGATGGATTGGAGTGTGACGCCCACTAAGGGTTCCAGTCGATAGCCACATATGGTGTTCAATTTGGTTGTTAATATATTATGATTATGATACTTTGCTATAGTACTTGTTAGCGATGTTTATTCAGCATGTGTCTACTCTTCGTTGAGTATATCCGAACCATGCAATGTTTAAGTTGTGATCAGATAGACCCTATTGGCAACGGGCATGTTGTTGTCGACCAGATTCTATCTCATGTATAGTATTGACATGTTACTGTAAACTATTCTAGTTCATATACGTGTTTATTTCAGTGATTATGACTACGCTTTATTGGTCATATTACAATATGATAATATAGAGGTGTGGAGATTTTTGTTTTCATGTTGAAGTTTATTGTGGATGATGGGTCATCCATTTGCCAGTTTGAAAATATTGTCTATAGTTACCCATAATCTTTAATTATTGACATATATTTTTTATATAGTATGGTGTTGTAGGTTTGGTCAGAGGGATGCAAAGATTGAAAGTAACTAATGGGGAAGTTGACTTGTTTACTGGTGTTATGTATGGTTACTTATGATGTGAGGCTAATGGGCCATGAGATGTAAATATTATGCAGGGCTAGTAAGACAATATAACTGCTCATATATGAGAGCCTTTGGGCATTCTAATTTAATTCCATAGATGCCTTGTGTGAAAATGATTGAAATGTTTATCACTAACCTATATTTTAGTTATTTTACAGGTCGTATACTCTTGGGCACACATGTCTAATCATTTTGTATAAGAATTCTCCAAGCTTGGGAGTCTTAAAACTAAAGGTTAAAACAACCCAAGTATGTTGAACCATGTTATTTGTGTAGGTATATAGAGTAAAGAAGAAACATAAGTTAGAAGAGCTTATGTTTTGTTTTGCTTTATTAGAGAAACGCCCATGTGAAGACCGATAAACCAACAGCCTGGAGAATGTTAAAATGTATTATGATTGTTATGGAACTTTGAAAATGTGCAGTGAATACCCTGTTGAACGTTGTGAAATATGTCTAGATGACTTCCAACTGTCGTGATGTGATGAATGAAATGTCATGTGTTTATTTTCGTAAATGTGAAATATTTAGAGGTTATTAAATTTTTACATGTCCTAATTAGATGGGAGACTCTTCCTGATTTTTCCGAAGATTTGAAATCTTTTTGCAACTTAGATTTTTATAGTATGTCCTATTTGTATGAGCCAAACCTCGGGAGTGTGTACATGTATTCGAATGTTCATGTGTGTATTGTATGCACATTTAATTTCCCTCAGGTCTTCCATCTTTTGACACCTCGAATGGTTAGGTTTAGTCCTATGATTAGCATTTTATTTTAAATGAACAAGAGCAACGGTCCAAAGTTTAATACTTTGATTCGGTTTATAGTCAAACCAAATTGGGGTGTTGCATTATAATTATAGATAATCTTAATCATCTCAACATAGATTCTATTTTTTATTTAATCAGCTCAAAAGGATGACACTTGATAAGTTCATGATAGACTCAGACAAATTTTGGTGTTGGTTTTGGAAATGTAAGTTAGATCTCAAATTTATTGGACGAAGTCATGATTCTAATCAACATTGATGAGCCAAAATATTGATTATATCAGTTTGTGATTGAGTTTTTACATGTGGTGAAGGCCTTATATTTATGGGGAAGCTCTATCTAGTTTTACGTTTGCATTAAAAGTATTAATTTTGTGAAGTCATGTTCACCTCATATGAATTGTTACAATACAAATTTATAGGATGAAGTTCTGATTCTAAATGACATTGAAGAGTAATAATTTCTATCATTTCATTTTGTGATTGAGTTTTTAAAAGTGGTGAAGACCTCATATTTATGGGGAATTGTTGTTTAATTTTATGTTTGCATTCAAAATATTAATTATGTGAAGTTATGATCTCCTCATGTGAATTGTTATGTTGAGAAATTCATTGGATGAAGTTATGATTCTAAACGGTGTTAATGAGTGATAATTTTGATTATTTCAGTTTGTGATTGAGATTTAGAGGTGGTGAATACCTCATATTTATGGAGAAGTTATATCCAATTTTATGTTTGCATTCAAAACATTAATTTTGTGAAGCTAGTGTTCCTCGTGTGAATTATAACAATGTGAAATTTATTGTACAAAGTTGTAATTCTAATTGACGTTGATGAGCTCACGTTTAACTGAGACTGTGTTTTAGTGGAGAGTAAGTTATTCAATATGCTGTGTAAGGAACTTATCGAAGGCACCAGAAGATCTCTTGATACACTATCAAAAATGATTGCATAAAACTATATCATGAAGAAAAAAATAATTTGAAGAATAAGGTGAAAGATATAGAAAGTGTGTGCTTTACATGTGATGCATGGACAACCAGGCAGACCAAGGTTTTATGGTGTACTAAGTGGATGCAGATTGGAAGCTACATAAGAAAATCCTCAATTTTTGTCATTTCTCCTTTCTCATACTAGTTATAAAATGGAAAAATTGGTAACTGAATTGATCATGGATTGGATGGTTGAAGATAATTTTTTACTTGAGCATTGGATAATCCATCTGTCAATGACAGCATGTCAACACTTTTTCAAGATAGTTGTTCGGGCGCGGGTTCGTCCGCTGGTGCGGGTTAGAGTGTTCCCGCGTCGGGTTGGAAGGGTTCGGTGGGACCGAGGCGCCCTTGCCGCGCAAAGAGACAGCGGGATGAGACTAAAGAGTCACAAGTATCCAATAACACTTAGACAATTCTTATGCACTCGGTGGGATGGCCATTTCCAATCCTAATTATTCATTTCCATAAACATATCATGTTTGAATGCATGAAAATTGCAACTGCAATGCTGCTTCAACTTCAGCAGGGAAAGATTGTCTTCCTCCTCTGGATTGCAATAACTCCTCCAAGGCGTCTCCTTCAATTGTAGCAAACCTTCATCTTCAAATGCAGCGTCCTCATCAAAAGCATGCTGGAGCAGCGTTCTTTCCAATCAGCAGCAGCAAGGTTGGCATCTCATCCTTCTTCTAACCGCAACATCGACCTTCAATGGCGTCCTTAATTGCAGCAGTGTGGATTTCAGCAACTCCTTCTTCAATCCAGCAAACATGGGTGTCCTCCTCCTAGCAGCAACATCAACCTTCAATGGCGACCTTAATTGCAGCAGGGTGGATTTCAGCAACTCTTTTAATCAGCAAGACAGCGACATGACATTTCCTTCCCCTTGCTTCTTCTCCAATGGCAGCAGCAAGCAAGGATGTAGGAGTAGGGCGTCCTCCTCCTAACAGCAGCAGCCTGGGCGTGGAACACCGTCATCCAGCCCCCCTCCTTCTTTCAACCTGCAATGGCGACCTTAATTGCAGCAGGGTGGATTTCAGCAACTCTTTTAATCAGCAAGACAGCGACATGACATTTCCTTCCCTTGCTTCTTGCAGCAGCAAGCAAGGATGTAGGAGTAGGCGTCCTCCTCCTAACAGCAGCAGCCTGGGCGTGGAACACCGTCGTCCAGCCCCCCTCCTTCTTTCAACCTGCAATGACATTTCCTTCCCTTGCTTCTTCTCCAATGGCAGCAGCAAGCAAGGATGTAGGAGTAGGGCGTCCTCCTCCTAACAGCAGCAGCCTGGGCGTGGAACACCGTCTTCCAGCCCCCTTCCGTCTTTCAACCTGCCATGGCGACCTTAATGGCGTCCTTCTTTATAGTAAGTGAACAGCAACTTCGTCTTCCTCAATGCAATAACTTTGTCTTCTTCAATGGCAGCAATGACTTCGTCTTCCTCCACTTCGTCTTCTTCAATGGCAGCAATGACTTCGTCTTCCTCCACTTCGTCTTCTTCAATCTCGTGGACCCCTTTCCCTCCTTCCGAATAAATCTCACGTATCTTATTTCTATTAAATTAGGCATAACCACGGGTTCAACCACGACTGGCTGGGTTAACCGTCATGATTGAGCCGAGGGGTGCGGTGAAAAATTTGGACGAACAATAGTTCTCCTTCTAATCTAAAATTTACTATCAAATTTTAATGTTTTCATGTTAGATGCTCCGCTCATGTTCTTAATTTGATTGTGCAAGCTGGAAGCTAGATTGGGCCACGTCAAGGGAGTTATTGAAAATGTTTGTGAATCAATTAAATATGTCATTGGATCTACATAAAGAATGAAAGATTTTGAAACTTCTTTAGCTCATGTTGATATATCAGACAAAAGATGTTTGAATTTGGAAATGCAAACTCGTTGGAATTCAATTTACTTTATATTAAGATCACCAAAAGAGGTGAAACATATTTTCAATTATCTCAAAGGAATAAAAATTACAAATGGTGCAACCAAAACTAATTGGAAAGAACTATGATGAGATTGAAGGCTTACTTGAAACATTCTACCAAGCAACAAATATATTTTCCATGAGTAAGCATTCAACAACAAATCAATTTTTTTAATGCTTGAAAAGTGAAGGAAAAGTTTGCTTGTTCTCATGGGGAAGGACATATTTATGGAAGTGTTAAGAGTAAGAAAGATAAATATGATAAGTATCGGGTGGAAAATAGTTTAGTTTTAGCTATTGCATGCGCATTGGATCCAATATATAAAATGAGAAGGATTGAATTTTTTTCTTTTAAGCCAATTTTTTAGCTCAAAATGAAAATGGTTGAGTGATCTATGAGAACAAATTGAAGAATAGTGTACCTCATAACTACTTTCTTCAAAATGAAGATAGTGATAGGATGCTCACTAGATGAGGAAGAATTTGATAGATTCATAGATACGTGTAAACGGCTCTATGTAAAGAAGTCAGCCTTTGATGCATACCTTGAAGAACAAAAATTAAACTTGACCCTATTGCACATTTTGAAATTTTAGATTAATAGAAAAGTGCTTCGTTGAAGTATAAAACCGGAGGGTCATGCCAAAATATATTTTGGTAATTTCACTTTCTACTGTAATTTCGGAATCTACTTTAACATTGGAGAGAGAATAATTAGTGATTATTGTAGTAACTTAAAACCGAATACAATTGAAGTTTTGGTTTATACTCAAGATTGGCTTTGTCCACGCTATTGTAAAGAGGAAGAAGATGAAGATGATGACAAAAAAGAAGAGTCAGGTACAAGCTCAAAGTTTTATTTTATATGTTACAGCTAAGTGCTTGATATCAAATAGTCATCTATCAAATAACTTTATCTTTATTATTATTGTGCTGATTGCATATTTTAGATTGTCTTGCTAAGTTGAGATGACTGCATATTTTAGACTATTCACGGCTTGTAGTTCGACTCGAACTCGACTCGATAAAATAATATAATAATATAGTCTTTATATTATATTATATTATATTATATATATATATGAAATATAATAACAAAGAAGCAAGATAGTTGAGATGGTAAGTATTCACCGTGATGGTAAGGTACTTTTGACTTTTAATCGAGCTAGTACTTTTGACTTTTAATCGAGCTAGTTTCGAGCTAACGAACAGCGAACGAGCTCACAAAAATAAACAGTTTAAGTATATTTGAACTCGAGTCGAACTCGAACACATAAAAGAAATTCGAGTCGAACTAGAGCATGTATGTCCAAAATTCGTTCGATCTCGAGTCGAGTTCGAACGAGTTTCGAACTATTCGAGCCGAGTTTGAACACATGTTGAGCTCAGCTTGCTCGCTCAATTAGCACCCCTATCCATACTTTCTCCGTGCTGAATTCATTGTGCAGTTGAGATAATAGAGTGGGCGTTCTCGTTCAACATCATCTGCTTGCGCTAGGAGAGCAGCTATATCTGCCTTCATATGGGAAATTTTGAGAATTAGTGGTCTATCTGGTTTTGGTGTGAACAAAGTCGGGGACGGAGTAATCCCTTCATTAAATCTACAAAAACTTGATTGTGCTCATCAAACCCGAAAAAGATTTCACCTTTCTTTTAAGAGTTGCGCTAGTGGTAGGATTTGACAGACATTGGGAATGAAGCAATGTATGTAATTGGCTTTTTCAAGGAAACTTTAAAGTTGCTTCAACGAAGTAGGTGGGCTCATATACCGAATTGCTTAAGCATTGTTGGAGACTGCATTGAAATGTGTGCATATTTGAAATTTAATAGAAGATGCTATTTTATTTAATCTGGATTATTATCTGTAGTTAATTATCGTTGACAAAAGGAAGTAATGAAGATCATGTTTACTGTGATGTTATCTAGCGACTCGAAAAATTCCTTGCATACTCTTTTGATTTATTGACCGGTCGCATGTCATTTCTATAACAAGGCTGCCTTAGGCCAACCCTAGTCTCTGATATCACGCCATAAATTCCTTGCCTAATTGATTCAAAACCAATCGATCTAACTGTTACAGCCTTGATTCGTGGACGTCCCGGGAACCAGGGTTTGGGTGTTGTTCCTGGATTCCCTACGTCCATGAAGGGGATAGCAGTGGTTATCCGAGTGGTGGAAACAACACACCGAGGCTAACCCGTGATTATGTTGCAGTCCAAACCGAGTTGCACGATGCTGCTGGAGGACCGAGCATGCCGGTGGAGCAAGGCGTCGGGAACAGCAGCAAGTGTCGGCACATGGGTCGGTATTCGGTGTACCGAGCATGTGGCCGAGTACAGGTCAAGAAACCTCAAGTTGTTGCTGATCGGTGTTTGGGTCGGCATATCGAGGTTGTGGTGCAACCGTGGACCGAGCAGGCTACCGAGCCGAGTACGCAGCGTAGGGTGCCGAGCATTCGCTAGTACCGAGCAAAATAGCGGAACCGTGCTGGAAAACTGTACCGAGCACTGTAGCGGGCGAGCGCGGGGTCGTGCGCGCTACTGCGCGCGCAAGGAGCGACAGGCGCGCTGCTGCGCGAGCGCGCGGCGTGCGCGGGCGCGCGATGGCGCGCGCTGCTCGTTCGCGCGAGCGGGCGCGCGTGGGTGTGCGCGCAGGCGTACGAGCGGGCAGATGCTGGTGAACGCGACAGTGCAGGGGCATGCACGAGCGGTGGTGCTGGTTCAGGGCGATGTTGGTGAACCATTGCTGGCAGTTGGTCGGTGAGTTGCTGCGGGAGGTTGAGCCATGTCTGGACGGTGCTGGAGTCGAGCCGGTGGGCGCGACGGGAGGACCAGCGGTGCAGCCAAGGCGGTTTGGGGATAAACATCCATGGACGTTGCTGGAGTATCTTGGTGAAGATATGCAGTTATCCAGATTGGGCGTTTAGGAAGTTGCAACTAACTGCTGAAGATAAACTTGAAGGCCGATGGAGGAACCTGGACGGGAGATGGGCTAGGTTGCTGAACACGGTGGATCTTGCAGATCTCTGGAGTTGAAGATGCTGGCAGATTCGGAGTTATCTTGGAGCAGCAGTTCGTGGGAGTATATAAGGGTTAGGCCAGACGTGGAGAAGGGACTTCTCTTCGAGGGACAGAAGAGACTTCTCTTCGAGGGACAGAAGAGACTTCTCTTCGATGGACAGAAGAGAACTTCTCTTCGACGGACTGAAGAGAGGGCCGATTGGGAACTTGTTCTCGTGGTGAGACCTGCTGATCGGTGTCTGCAACGTGAGCAACCTGGAGAGGGAAGAAGCGAGGGAGTTGCTGCAGCCGGCGCTGGGAGTAGTGCTGGAATTCCAGACGCTTGCTTGAATCCAAGGTGCACGTTGTGAGGTTGCCGGTGTTGGCAACTGGGAGGGTTACTCGGGCCAGGTAATCCTTGTGTGACTTCCTTTGTATTTTGGGTACATTGGGGCGAGGCTGTGGGGGCTGTCCACAAGCCGAGCAAGTGCTTGAGAGAGGAGTCGAGTACTTGTAATTCCTTGTATTGACAGATTAATATAAGGTTGGGGTTTCCCCGTATATCTGTGTTGTGTTCGTTGTCTGACGTTTAGGCAGGGAACCTTAGTACCGGGTCGTGGTCGAGGTTTACAAGGCGACGGTGGTTGCTGAGACGAACAGGGACAGAGGCACGATCTCTACCAGGCGTGTTGCTGGTGGGGCGATCGGGCAGTGCTGCGGTGGTGGTGCTGTTTGACTCCTGGAACAGCCTATCGGCAAGGCGTGCCGATAGCCAGGAGTGCTGTCGAAGTGCTGGTGCGTGGCCAGACACGGGTGATCGATCAAGGGCGCTGTTTGAGGGCAACACCGAACGGGTGGATCTGCTGGACGTGCAGGGGTCAACCTCGGTGGTGCGTATTGCGGCCGAACACGAGTGTAGTGTTTGTGGCCTTGGCTCCCGCTATTGCGTGTTGAGTATCAGGCTGAGTGTTCCCAGGGAGGGGAATACGCCGCACAGGCAGGAACTCGGAGGCGAAAAATTAGGCCTTACGAACGGGCCTGTGACA
>JAURVB010006964.1:0-11743 GCA_033002965.1 Piper betle
CATTTAAGCAGTGTGGTAAGTTTCAAACAGTTTCCCTTGCTTAGTTGTGCACATACATTAGCAAAAAAATTGAAAAGGATCACTATACATAAAACGAAAAATAGGGAAAAAGTTAAGAAGCCACACAGTCTGCTCCATTCTGTAAGATCCTACCATCAAATCCCCTAACTAACTATATTTGGTATATTTAAAATGTATTTTCGCTATCAGGTCATAAAAAACAGCTGCACAATATATATATATATATATATATATATATATATATATATATATATATATATATATATATATATATATATATATATATATATATAGCAACTTCACACATTTTTTGACCTATCAACAAAAACGATTAAAAAACTTAAACAAGAATGAGACGACAAGTACCCATCATTCCGGTAAAATCTCCCTCAATAACTATGACATTGAAAAATTTTTATACAACATGTATAAATTAACATATGCAATAAAATAACCAAGAACACTTTATTTAACACATTTCAACACAAAAAATCATCACACTAATGTTCTATAACATTCAAATTTTATTGACAACAAATATTTTTAGTCTTCAAGTATAATGTACTTGGTCTTCATATGGACCCTTCTCCTGTAAAATTAAACATTCGCAAAAGTTTCTCCAAACCATGTTTCCTCTTTGTGCTGCATACCTATGCAAGTAACATGGACCCTTCCATCCCAAAAATTAGAACACGTACCCCAATCACAAGACACGGCACATGAAAGCAATGCAAAATTAATGTAAATAAGGTTAATACTTACTTATAGCCGCTGTCGTAAACTTCTTTGTGTAACACCCCAAATCCGGTCCACACTCGTGAACCGAACCGGCATGTTACAGGCCCCGGTTAGGTCGGCTAACCCGAACCTAACTCGTGCGGATCCAATCTCGGTGTCTTAAGATGAAGATCCAACTTGCTATATGTATGTATGAGTGCATAAAACCCTAACAGGATACTACATGGATGACATGCAACCAATTTTCACACCAACACAATTACAAGCAAAATCGATGAAAATTCTGAAGTGAAACTGACAGAGTCTCCCCTAAAAGTGCAATTATGGGCCCACCCTGTCAAAATAATGTATATACAAATATATCGGCATGCATTACCAATCACACAGAATCTCATTTATAATGTATTCATTCCGAAACTTGGGTCTCAACCCACTAAGCTTCCCGCTGTGCAACTCTGATCATATCTTGCATTCTATTATCGTGTCTTAGCATTCCATTCACATCATATCATCATGCTCAAACGTTTAATCATAGCATGTATATAAAATAATATCATAACAAAACATTAAACATTCAATCACCCAATGTGTGTGTGCAGAAGACCTTATTGCTCCTCCGTCCCGGCCGGCACATCCATCTCGTGCTTCTCACCTACATATATATAGAAAAACCGTCAGTAACGAGTGTTACTGGCCCGGAAAATAACTAATATCAATCTGGCACAGGAGAGCAAACTCTCCTGTTGAATGAAAACCATATACTTCCTCAAGAACTCTCATCAGGGCACATACGGGAGCCGTCACCCTCGGGTCGACAGCGTCCCCCTACCTTTAACATTCTCAGACCTCGGCCATTTCTCTATCGCTTCTCGCATCAAATCTCATTCCTTTCCGCCCTCTGCACCTTCCATATTACTCCTGGCCTTGAGCACGAAGGCCGAGTACTCTCAGGCAGTCACCTTCAGTACCCTTTGAAACCACAAGTCTAGACATGCGCTGCAATGTAGTACCCGTGAACCTCCACACTTCTCCGGGTTTGAGGAACTCAAAGGTGGAGTTGTCAGGATCCCTTGGGAATGAAACGGCCCGCACACCATTCCAAAGCCCACTATCGACACACACGTGCCCGCTCGCGTAGCACGGTAGTCGGATTTCCCTCATTCAATCTCTCACAAAAACACCAAAACTATACATATATATAGGTCTGGGTTGGGATTTAAACAATAGGCCCGAAGGCAACGTGAGCTGGATCTGAAGTTCGAAAACAAACTCGAGGGATCTCATCCTCGAGGGTTATTAATCCGGAAAAAGAACTGTTGGCTAAATGACCCGAGTTAAGTGGGATCCGATAAAACGCCACTTAACTCGTCCTGCACATAATAAATCAAATACACAATGTAATAGCGTAAAATAGAGAACGAGTCCTAAACGGACCTGGTAGAAGCTCCAAACGGGTCCACACGCCTAGGCGGCGAGCTCCTACACCGTACCTACACAATCAAGCTAAGAAAAACTAACGCCCACTACCTACATGATGCATCAAACTCAATAAACATCAATCACAATCAATAATCATAAATATGAAAATAATTCTAACTCATCCTATTCCTACCAATTTTATTATATTTTTCCTAATTTACATTACTCGATTAGCATGCTCAACTTGATCTACCTCATTAGATCACTCACTATTCATTCTCAATTAATTGCATCATGCAATCATCACTACACTCATACTCATACATTTATCATGACAATTATTCAATTCTAGCATGTTATACTAACAATCATAATCAATTTTAAATAACTCAATCAGAGGTAATTATACCTCACGTAGTCGGCAATCGGCGACGGGTAGGGTTCCGTCGCGTGTCTCGGAACTCAAATTCGGCGCTCATCGGCGTCCGAAGCTCGATCGGGCTCGACTGGGTGAGCCCTGCGGAAGATCCGATGAATTCCAGTGAATTCCAGAAATTCCAATTTTTCGGCGGTTTTCCGGCAGCTGCTGGCGGTTTTCCGGCGACTTCCGATGGTTTTCCGGCGACAATTGCCGGCGGCGTCTACTGGCCGGAAAGTGGTCATGTTGGGTACCTTCGAAACCGGCTCAGCGTGCCCGACTCATCTATGACATCAGCGTGGCCAATGGAGGCGGCGGCTCACCGAAAAATGGCAAAATAGAGCCGGCAGCGATGGGTCGCTAGATCCGGCCGGTCACGGTGGCGACGGCCTCCGTTCCAGTCGGGGAAGGTCGCTGGAAGGCTGAGGGTGCTGAGGCGACCGACCGATCGCGGCGGCGGGATCGGCGATGGAGGCGTAACGCGGGCACGGCGTCGCGGCGTGGCTTCCTCGCGTCGCGGCAGTCCGATGGGGGCCGGACCTGGTCGGGGCGGCAGGGCGACGCCGTGGCCGGGCTGGGCGGCGTCGGCCGTGGCAACGGCGGCGCGCGAACAAGGGCGGCGCGCGCGAGGGTTTGGGCGTGGGGGAGAAAAGGTCGGGGTGAAAACTTAGTTAGTGGCAAACTCGTAAATAATACTTGACTCGTCTCCGGCTCGAGTCAAGTATCATAACTAACTCGTATTAAATCCTAAAAAAATTCATAAAAATTGGGAAAAATCCCATAAAATCAAACAACACCAAAAAAATTATAATGATATGCTCTAGAACTATCAACCCACCCAAAATGCCCGTAACGCGTCCTAACATAGTAAACGGCTTAAAACTAATTCTACGATCCATTATATATCATAATAAAAAAAGTGAACTGCATACTCTTATATATTCTGATAACTCATTCTGTTCTGCCGTATTCATGACATTATCATAATATACTTAGGTACACATGACCCTCATGGCTCATACACGAGACCGGCGTCGGCTCAGTACACGTGTTCTGAAACTGACTCGACTCAAAAATAACGGTCGAACCGACCGGTTTTGAATATAAAACCCTGACTCGAATCATGGGTTTTACATCTTATCTGCATAGGTACCCTTTCCTTTATCCTTCTAGTGTGTGTGAGCGAACAAAATGTGCCAAGGCACGTGCCCTCCTATGTCGTTCTCCCACATTGATCAATAACATAAATAAACCATGACTGTTAATTAAATTATAAGTAAAGAACTGAATCGCTGTTAATACCAAACGCTTTTTGTGGATTTTTGTGCTGACTTATCACCTAATATGATGGGTTAAATCTTCATCCTTTATCAGCCAATTCTTCTTGTTATTCTCGGATAGTTCTTTGAATTCATTGTAGTCCAATGATCATGAAATAGCCTCTCCCAAATGACTGGCAGAATCCAATTAGATTGATCTTCCTCTATACAATCTACCAAGCCACATGTGTTCAAGAGCTTCAATTCTCTCTCTGCTTGTTTCATCATACCCCTATATAATTTCGGTGCAGCCTCGAATAATGTAGCTTTTGTCCGTGGTTCATCGTTCAGCCTCCATGTATGCCTAGCATGAGTTCACTACAATAAAATTATTACTAAATATTATATTTGTACATTGTATGTAGTGCATATTGCATGTTTATATGACTTATCATCCACTCTCGGCACCGAAAATTTCAGACATCTGGAGGAACGTCACTCCACCTCGGATACGGTCCAAGAAATCTGCCCTTAATTATTACCCTATATGATTTTGAAAGTTTAAATACTCATTTGCTAGTAATGTTATATTTCTAGTCTCTACAGGACCAGCAATTAATTCTTTGATTAATGATATTTTTCTATAATATATGTAGGTATTTAGTCTTTTTGATTCGTGTGGGCAGACCGATCAAAATGCTCATAACGGGGGATTTCGTATTGTATTTTTGTTAATTTCCTAATTGATATAATATAAAATTAGGATATAGATGTTACAAGAATAAGCCGCTTTTGCTTATGTATCTAGAAAAAAAAGCTAAATAATGGCATTTTAATGTGAACAATTTTTGTCATGAATTTGACATATTCATGGGTGATATGGGTGTGATTATAAATTACCATAGGTTCCCAGGAAGAGGTATTTGTTTCCAAAGAATTCCTTTTCTTACCTCCCATCTCTCATAATGGTGGTGTTTACATTTTTTTTTCTTTTCTTTCTTTTTCTTTTTGGTGTTTACACTTTGAGCCACCGGGAGGGGGGGGGTGGGGGAGGGGAGGGGGAAAGGGATGAAAATTTACAACATGATGTATACACATGAAAATTTGATTTTAAAAAAACCCAAATTCTTAATTTCAGAAAACTACACCTTGTATGGAACGACCTTGCTGGCTGAATTAGGAACAATGTAACCTTTATAGGGAAATAAAGGGGAAGTTTTAAGTGTTGGCGTGGAGAGAAGTGGACTATTTTGCTTTTATTACAAAACTGCCATTGTGAGCAAGTTTTGTGAACTTATATGACTTCATATTTTCTGGCTAACAATATGTTGGGTTTGATTAATTATAAGAAGAAGAAAAAGAAAAGGATTCAATAAAAGAATGAAATTAATTTTCTCATCATTTTCTCGCATCTGTTTGGTTATAAAAAAAATTACTGTATCATTCTACTTTTTATCATATCCTTCGATTTTGGTAGGAAAGTAATTGTGGAGTTTTTTGTTATTGATTTTCTGTTTTCATATTTTTTTACAATCCAGGCATACAAAAAATTGAGAGAAGTACACATTTCTCACAGTCTCTTTCTCTTTCTCATCATCTTCAAGACATAAGAACAAATATTTTTTATTATAGATTTGTCTTACCCCTCAACAAATCAGAATCTAGTATTCAAAGGTATATCCATTAATTGTCCACCTCCGTGTTTTGTGGAAGTAAGGCCTTTCGTTCTTTGGCTTTTTTTTAATAGATTAAATGCTCTTTGGATGGCGAAGGCTAAAGGGGCTAGGCTTATAAGAGCCTTAAAATTTCGTCCAATTCATGGCTCAGTTAAATCAACAATTTGGTTGGGGCGGTTGGGTTGGGAGGCTTGACATGTGTCTTTACGAATGCCATTTTGACAATTTGGCTCAGGTGGTTCAGAATCAGACCCAGGATTACTTGCCCTAATTTTACGTAGGGGGTAGCTAGTTGTCTTTGATTAGTTTGTTCAGGCGACTAGACATCTATTTTGCATGCGGGGGCTAATAAGTCCTGATTCTGACTCATGCCAATCGAGTTAGTAATTTCTCTCAACTTGGTTGTGTCTGGTCGGACACGCGTATTTACACAGATGCGTCGATTTGGCTCATGTTGAGCCATACACTTCCTAATTCTATTATGCAAGCCTCTAAAATCGGATTTGTGCATCAATTCTATATGACAACATGCTTATTTTTTCAATCTTTTATCGGAAAGGAGTGGGAGATAATTCTTTGCAAAAAGAAAGATCTTCTTAATTTTTATAATCCTTACAAATTTTTAATGAATTTTTTATGTCAATTGCTCCATTTTTATTTTTGATTTTTTATTATTAATTATTGCATGTCTCATGGACAAGAGCTCATTTGTGTAATAGAGAACTTTGATGTTGCATCACACAAGCCCTCCAAACAAGCGAAGTGACAACCCCCTTTTTACACATTTTTTTCTCCTGGAGGTTGTGTGAAAAAAACCATATGCATGGGACACAAATATTTTGCAGAGACACATGAAAACCTGCCCTCAGGGTTGTAAGGTTGTTCATTACTTTATTGAGCTGAAAGCTTGACTCGAACTCCAATTCCTTGACTTTGTTTTCTATTTTTTATTTTAAAAAAAACAAACAAAAAACCTAAAATTAAGCAACCATTTTGGACTTGTGTTTGCTCTAACTCAAAATGAGAACAGATATATTGGATTCTAACTCAAAATGAGAACATAACTGATAAATTATAAAAGAGAATGATTCTGTAATGATTTTAGAAAAGAATATAAAGCGATTGGAGATAAATAAAAATCAATCCAACTTTGAGCTTGATTTGAAGTATACTTACTCATTTCAAGACGACACTAATAGCAATCAGGGATGTCAAGTGGGCCGGGCTAGCCTTTGTCAAGGTCACTTATTTTACCAAGCTTTTCTAGGTCCAGACCAATAGCCCGGCTTAAGACCTTGCTTAATTGAGACTGGGTCGGACCGGACCAGTCTAGCCCAGCCCAATTTCATAAGCTTGGCTTTTTATTTGAGAGCATAATTCTCTATTGTCTCGAGCTCTCTATTAAACTAAAAATATAATGCGTTGGGATGGGCTAGGCCGGGCCGGCAAAATGGACCATTACCTTAAGCCCAGCCCAACCCTAAGTGTAGTTAGGCCAGGACAGGCCCGGCCGGGCCAGCCCACTTGACATTAGTGGTGTAAATTGCAAATTTGTTATGGTCCTGGCAACCTTATCATGGAGTTTGTCACGGTAATCCGGTAGCAAAAATCGTATAAAGAGAAGCAATAAATCCGTATTTTTTATAAAATAGAAGCCCAACAGCCATACTAAACAAGAATCACGGGCATAGTTGGATAAATCAAATCGGCTGCAATCTGTTTCAAATTTGGGGTCGAATCGGGTTTTGAATCAGTTTTATGGTAAATTACTAAAATACCTTTGGTATTATATTAAATAAATTATTTATACATGGACAAAATAAGAATTAAAAATTTACAATGACGGAAATGCCCAGTTCTCTCCCTCCACCACCACTGCCCTTTCCCTCCGGCGGGGCCGGTGGGGGAGGCAAGGCCAACTTGGGGGCGTTGCCAGCAAGGGGAGGCCGGGCCGACGGGGGATGGGTCGGGACTCGGGGCCGGCCAGGGAAGGTCGGGCGGGGTAGGGTAGAGGCACAAGGAGGGGGGACGGGGTGGGCCGGGGCCGGCAGGGTAGGGCGCCCGTCCCGACGGCGGGGGTGAAGGAGCGAGGTCGGGGGTGGCATTCTCGTAATTAAAAGTTGACTCGTTCCGACTCGAGTCAAAAATAATAATTAATTCCAAATAATTTTAAAAAAATCCAAAAATATTAAAAATATCATAAACTATAATACACACAATAATATCAAAATAACATCAATACCTAATTTTTATATATTTATGTTATGAGTTGTTAAATTATTATATATGACCGATTATATCGATTTGGACCGATTCAACTGAACCGATTTTTGACCGATTTAGACCGATTTGATCTGATTCAGTGACTCATTCGAAAACCGATTCCGATTTTGATTATGATTTTTCCAACTATGAACAAGATCTGATGGCGGCAGGAAGGACAGCATCTGCTTCACGTTGCCTCCAGACCTTCCATCTTCCTCAAGTCCTATCAATGGTCGCCACGTGTACAAAAGAAAAGGACGGAATTAGAGAATTTCTTAAATTATTTAGGTTCTTCGTATACCAGAAGGCAAAAACAAACTATATTGCTTCAGGAAAATTAAGGCCACGCAGTTGCTACTATACTTCAAATAGTAGGCAATTATCTGTTTTCTGAGACAAATGCTGCGTAAGTTCGAGCAAGCTAATCATGTGGAAAGGCTTTGGCAATTGGAAATTGCTGCTTGAATGTAGGACCTGGGCAACTTGTTTCATGGTTGGTCGAAGTTCAGGGTTGAGGTTTAAACACTTGATCCCCATGATCACCATTGAAACAAGACTGCTGGCTACCTCGTCTGATGGTGATGTGAGGCGCTCATCCAACAATTTCAACAACCGTGTGTCATTGTTGAAGTTATTGGTACTTGTACCTGCAGATAAAGAGTCTAGCAGTTGCCCAGGATGTCTCCCCAGTAAGACTTCAAATGCCACCACTCCAAAGCTGTAGACATCACTTCTCTCATCGACTCTCATGGAGTAAGCTAGCTCTGTATATTTGAAGTCAAGAGAATTGCAAAAATTAGAACTGTTGTGACTTTAATTTTATACTAGCAAATGTTATTGAACAATTAAAAGCCTTCAAACTCAAACAATATTATGTGCTAACCTGGGGCCATGTACCCATAGGTTCCTGCAGGATTGGTCCAGTTTGATGTGTTGGGCTTGAGCAGCCTGGCCATGCCAAAGTCTGATATGCCCACCTCATAATCAACATCCAGGAGCAAATTATTGGAAGAGATATCGCGATGGACGATTGGAGGTATGCAATCATGGTGCAAATAGGCCAACGCACTTGCCGCCCCTTTAACTACATTCATCCTCATCTTCCAGTCCAGCTCTATTGCATCTTCATTCCTCGATAGAATTCCAGCCAAGCTTCCTCTTTCCATGAACTTGTAGACCAAAAGCATGGTGGTAGATGGGGAGGTGTAACCATACAACTTCACTATATTTCGATGGCGAATCTCCAACAGGGTCTTTACTTCATTGTGAAAGCTTCTTCTATCAATCAGCTCCTCATCCTGATCTTCCCTTTGGTGTATTTTCTTCACTGCTACGAGCTGACCAGATGGCAATTCTACCTTGTATACTTTACCTGTGCCCCCGCTTCCTATATAGTACTTGTCATCAAACCCTTCGGTTGCTTCTATGATTTCTTGGTGCGATACCTTCACATCACGGATCCATAGTTGATCACATGCGATGATATCAACAGCTGCAGTGCCTATTCTTTGGCAATGAACTCTAAGTAGAATTCCACATATTAGCAGGAGAAGAAATGCACCAGCAACTACGGAAATGACCAATACTACTGCTGTGTTTTTGTGGGGACTTCTAACTGAGAAGGAGCATGAAGGCAGGCCTGGTAGATGGCCACAAAGACCTTTGTTGCCTACTATGGATTCACCATTGAGAGCTTTGATATCTGGAACTGGACCAGCTAAATCATTATACGACAGATCAACCGCTTGTAAACTGGCCAACCTTTCAAAAGATTTGGGAATGGATCTGCTAAGATGGTTGTGGGAAAGATTTAGGCATTCCAGTTTATCAAGCTTCCCGAGCTGGCTGGGAATCTCTCCCGTGAGATTGTTGTAGCTCAGGTCTAGCAATTGCTGGAGGTACACTAGATTTCCCATTTCGAATGGGATTGGCCCGTTTAAAACATTTTTGCTCAAATTCAAGGACGTAAGTTTAAAGCATCTGATCAAATCTTTTGGAATTTTCCCACTAACCTTATTTGAGGAAAGATCAAGAATTTCCATGCTTGAAAGTTTCCCAAGTTCATAAGGTATCAAACCTGTGAGTTGATTCCTGCTGAGATTCAAACTTCCGAGTTTTTTCATTTCTCCAATCTCCATTGGGATTGCCCCTCTTAGTTGGTTAGATGAAAGATCAAGCACCTCCAAGTTTTTCAACATGCCAAGTTCCTTCGGAATAGTACCAGAAATTTTGTTTGAGGATAATCTAGCAATTAACAAATTTGATGACTGTCCCCAACTAGCTGAGATGGTGCCATAAAAATTGTTCCCCGTTAGATCTATGTATTTGAGATTTGGATAGGCACCAAAGTCTTCACTCATATTTCCACTTATGTTGTTTCCTTGTAGCCGAATTGTTTCCAATGTTACGCAATTTTTCAGGCTTTTTGGAATTGTACCATTGAGTCTGGTATATCCGGCTGACAGTAAGGTTAGCCTTCCGCCTTGGCAAAGCTCACTCGGCAGGGGACCTGAGAAATGATTGTGAGAAAGCATGAACACAGACAAGTTTTTGAGATTGGATATCTCCTCGGGAATAACTCCCGACAATTCATTCATAAAAAGGCGAAGGTCGGTGAGGCTTCTCAAGTTACCTAAGGAGGCAGGGATAGAACCATTGAGACTATTGTTGTACAGTACTCATGTTGACTAGATTTTTAAGATTTCCTAATTCTGGAGGAATAGGACCAGAAAGTTGGTTTTGAAACAGGTATAAAAGTTGAAGCTTTTCCAAATTTCCTAAACTGGACGGTATGGAACCTAAAAGTTTATTACTGGAAAGATCTAAACTAGTTAAGTTGACCAAGTTTTCAAGCTCATATGGAATGGGACCGGACAACTCGTTCTCGTCTAGATATAGGACTTGCAAATTGGCCAACTTTCCAAGTTCACGGGGAATAGAACCATTGAGATTGTTTTGATTCAGACTCATGTTGACTACATTTTTGAGATTTCCTAATTCTGGAGGAATAGGACCAGAAAGTTGGTTTTGAAACAGGTATAAAACTTGAAGATTTTCCAAATTTCCTAAACTGGATGGTATGGAACCTGAAAGCTTATTAGTGGAGAGTTCTAAATCAGTTAAGTTGACCAAGTTTTCAAGCTCATATGGAATGGGACCAGACAACTCGTTGTGGTATAGGTATAGGAATTGCAAATTGACCAACTTTCTAAGTTCACGGGGAATAGACCCATTGAGATTGTTTTGACCCAAGTGTAAAGTTTTTAGCTTCTTCAAATTTCCTAAACTGGATGGTATGGAACCTGAAAGGGTATTATTGGAGAGATATAAACTAGTTAAGTTGACCAAGTTTTCAAGCTCGTGTGGAATGGGACCAGAGAGCCGGTTTTCAAACAATTGTAAAAGTTGAAGCTTTTCCAAATTTCCTAAACTGGACGGTATGGAACCTAAAAGTTTATTACTGGAAAGACCCAAACTAGTTAAGTTGACCAAGTTTTCGAGCTCATATGGAATGGGACCGGACAACTCGTTCTCGTCTAGATATAGGACTTGCAAATTGGCCAACTTTCCAAGTTCACGGGGAATAGAACCATTGAGATTGTTTTTATACAGACTCATGAGGACAAGATTTTTGAGATTTCCTAATTCTGGAGGAATAGGACCAGAAAGTTGGTTTTGATACAGACTCATGTGGACAAGATTTTTGAGATTTGCTAATTCTGAAGGAATCGGACCAGAAAGCTGGTTTTTGAAACAGGTATAAAAGTTGAAGCTTTTCCAAATTTCCTAAACTGGACGGTATGGAACCTAAAAGTTTATTACTGGAAAGACCTAAACTAGTTAAGTTGACCAAGTTTTCAAGCTCATATGGAATGGGACCGGACAACTCGTTCTCGTCTAGATATAGGACTTGCAAATTGGCCAACTTTCCAAGTTCACGGGGAATA